>VZTD01001495.1:234085-274473 GCA_013397725.1 Rhagologus leucostigma | reverse complement strand
ACCGGGAGGGCGACTGGGGACTGGGATGGCGCAGGGGGCTGGGATGGCACGGGGGGACTCGGATTCCGGAGTGACTGAGGGCACGAGGGGTCAGGGATGGCGTCAGGGCAGTGATTTCTCATCCCACCCGCCGGGCGGGCTCTGGCGCTAAAAGCCACCCCACCACCACGTTCTCATTTTAAATTGGGGGTTTATTGTCGGCACAGCGAGGTTCAAGTGTCCCCGGTACACAGAGCCAGCAGCCATGCACACAGCAGGCCGCCACGTCATGTACTGCTGCCCTGAGCCCCTGAGTCAGGGCGGGCACCGCTGGCTCTCGGGGAAGCTGCGCTCTTCCGTACCTCCAAAAGACCGCTTGGGTCTCCTCTATACATTCATCAGATACATCACAATTCCACAGTTAGATTACAAAGAGCACAGCATATCCCCTCCAGCCCCTGTGATCGCTCCCTGCCCGTGCACCAGGCACTGTTGGAGTGGAGCACCTCAGCTACCCTGCCCTGGCTCATTGCAACCACAATACATTCATTTAGCACAGATGTGTCTGCAGGAAGAGACACCCAAAATACCAAGCAAATGCATTCATCCCCAGCCCTGCATCGACCTCGCCGAAGCACAAAAGTCTGCAATGTCCAGTGAGCCATGCTCAGGGTTTATTTTTGTGGCTGCATCTTGTTCATCTATCTTCCTCGGACCGGCTCTAGAACTGTCAAATCCATCATTGTCCTTGTACTCAGCTCCCAGGCCTTGCTGCACACAGGATTCAACTCATCCCTCCAAGTCTGTATCCAGCTTCTAGAGTCCTCCTGAGCTTTTCTCCTTCAGCAACCGAAATACAGAGCTGTGACTTCCATGCTGCATTTCAAAGCTGCTGCCTGTCAGCAGCACAATGGGTAAATGCACCATTTTTGCACACACACAAGTTTACCTTCGAACACAGGAGTAGTAAAGTAAAAATAATCACTGAAAACTGCTGACAAACAGGAAAAAAACACCCTGAAATCAGGACAGTAAAGACTTCCTTCTGGAGTGACCGTTCAGCAACTTCAGCACACTGCAAGCACATAGTACAGGCATGTTCCAAAAAAGGTGTGTTTTTCTCATAGAGATCATAGATGTCCTGCAGAGTCCTGGTTTTCCTTCCAAAATGATCAAGTTTTACATTAAGCTGACGGCACATGCTGTCAAATCAAGGCTTTTCCTTTACACTCTGCGCTGTAGAAAAGAGCTAGCGATGGAGGGGACTCGGCAGAGGGTGGGAGGAAAGGAGTGTAGTTCATGGTGATCTTCCAAAGGACTCTGGAAGCCAAAAGCACACCCTTCAACAGGCTCTCCCATGCTGGGCTTCCAAAAAACGGAAATTCCCCAAAGTCACCTTCTAGGAGCTTTAGTACTGCAGTCTATTGAGTGAGTCGATGTAATGGAAAGTGGCTCCCAATGCCCAGCTCGTTTCAACATTGTCGATTTTCCGGGCAAGCTGGAAAAAAAACCAAACAAGCAGAAGAGTTAAAACACAATCCTTTGGGAGAATCTGAAGCATGCAAGGTGGATACAGTGCTGAAGGTTATGACAAACAGCTACCACCATTGTGGGGAGAGTGTTGCTGCACCCACAATTGCAGACCATATGTTGTAGCAAGAAGGTAAATCAAGAACCGAGCTCTCGGCAGGATGACTCCTGCCTCGGCACCCTCCTGCCCACTCTCCTCAGAAATCCACACTGAGCTTCACCTTAAAGCCTTGGCTCTTCGGGAAGCCCAGTTCCTGCAGCAGGAAGGTGATGTATGTGAGGTCCATGCAGAGAAAAGGGCTGTTTCCAGGGCTGATTTCCATGGTCTTACAAACTGAGAAGAAAGAAAACAGTGTCTGAGCTGTGGGCTCAGGTCCAACAACAGCCCAGCTGTGAAAAATCTCAAATGAATCCAAAAACACCTCTTGTCAGTTGAGCTGTGCAGTGATGGAACCTGTTACAATGGGGCTGAAATGACATACACACATTAGGATAAGCATATAAGCTTTGCAAGGAAGATCAAAACATTCTGTCTCTCCCTTAAGACAGCACTTTCTTGTATCTCTCCAGGAAAAGAGCCTTTCTCCTATCTACTTCAAGTGTTCAGATATCTGAGCAACCTCAAGTGTGTTAATTTTCTTGAGCATCAGCACTCAACAAATGTTGAAAAAACAAAAAACCAAAAAAACACCCCAACAAAATAAAAGAAAAAGAAAAGACAAACTCAAAATAAAACCCACTGCAAAAGCAAAAGTAAATATAAAAATAGTTGAGATTTTCAGAAATAAGCAGAAATGTTGGTTAGATGCTACGTAGAGGGACTCAGTATTTACTTAAAAGCATCAGGTGTCTTAGTGTGTCCCATATTTGCCACCTGGGAAAGAATTTACACATAATTTTTAGTGTGTGTTTGATTGTATTTTACTCACCATATTTAGCTGCAATTTCAAAGTCACTGACAGTTAAGCTTCCTCCTTTTTCTTTATCTAAAAGAAAAAAAAAAACCCATGGTCTTTTATGGTCTTTGTACGAAGGCAATTGTAGATTCAAGTCATAAAGTTGTTTGGAAACGAAACCTTGAGCCACTGAAATCAATGTCAAAATTCAGACTGGTTTTAAAGGTTAAAGAACCTTCAAAAGACTCTCAGTATAGATTGAAAAGCCTTGGTTTATAAAGAACCTTTAGCCTTGTTTCCTACAGAAACAGAGCTTACAGACCATCTCACCTGACCCCCATTTCTGCACTGCCCTGTCCACTGGTGCCTGGACAGTGAACAGCTGTGACCAGATCTGACAGGGCAGTGGTGCTCTACAACACATTAAATCTGAAATTATTTGTAGAGAGAAAGTGGCAGAGGAGGTGGGTATGTTTGTCCAAACTAAATTGAGATCTCATTATCTGCTTTCTACTACTGAATATGACAGCCTTTTGTACACAAGCACACCGCTGGAAAAGAGATGCATTCTGAATGCATGTGGAAATACCTGAAAATCTTCATTCCATCTAAAAAGGTCAGTGAAGCAAACACACAGCCCAAATAATTTTTACTGCTTTACTGCCCAAGAAATTTGTTTATCATTAGGAAGTTTTTCTATTTCGGATTGTAGAGTTAATTAGGCAATAACCATTTCTGAAATGCAAACAGTTTAAAAACTATTACCAAAAGCTGTAGGTCCTATTTCACAGCCCCAGTATCTTCTCTATGGAAATTAATATCAAGTCAAGATCAATGCTGCACAGCAGTGTAACAGCAGACTAAGTTCCACGACGGCTAAGCAAAGCATCATGATGTGTGCTAGCGTTCCCATTGCTTCCACAACCTGTCATTTAAAATGAAACCAACTCAGGAGCAGCCATACCTATGAGACCAGCCTCTGCTGCACGGTCATAGTAGTAGGAGAAAATGTAAAAGTCCAAGTCCTTCACTTCCTCAGCTCTATGCACTTTTCTGTAGAGCATCTTTGCCACTCTGTTAGAACAAGACTCATACAGAGGCTCACCTAAAAGAAGACCAAAAAAAACCCCCATCATATTACAGGCTGAGAGTTAGATACACAGAGAATTTATTTAGGATCTGTCAGGAAACAGGCTCCTTTTTGCAAAATAGCACTCCATAAGCTCTCCCCAGAGAACTGAAATCTGCATCTTCTTCCAGAGGCAGACACCTACCATCCTCAGGCTGGGACTAAGCATGTGATAGATCAGAGATGGACAACACCATTTGAGGCAGAAGGATTTTGAAAGACCTGTTCAAGGGCTGCTCAACTCCATCTGCATCACTTCTAGCAGCTTTACTGACTGGACAGACACATCACGGCACAAGAGGAAAGAGCTGCAGATGTCTTTGACAGCACATCAAGAGGAGCCAGACGGAACAGTAAACAGAGTCTGGCGGCTTTGAAAGAGGATGAGAGTGTATCATTTACTGTGCTAATAGCAGCTAACCTAGATAGCAAGAGTGATAAATCACTATACCTGCCTTCTGTCCTTTAATTTTGTACACTATCTCAGCGTGTTGCCATTCGGATTTGAAGCCAGGTGGTAAACAAGGGCTGATCAATTCCTCCCCTTCTCCTACTGCAGAAGTAAAACAAAGCCACATCAGGAAAAAACATAAGGAGATAAATGCAGATTCCTCACCCCCAGCCCTGCTCCATACTGTCCTGCAGCCTCAGCAAGGCCCCTGCACAGCCCAGTCATGGCTGAATGTTCTATGCCCGCCCCCAACTTGAGGCTGGCAAGAATCCAGGTCTCCTGGGATCTGTCAGTGTGACCTCCTGCATTTGTCTCAAATGCACCTGGCCGTGGTGACAGGAGCCCACAGGCCACTCAGGAACCTTGAGCCCAATGGGAAGGGGATACACAGCTCCTCCTCCCACCACAGGATTATACACCCTGAGCTCAGAGGCAGGACCTGAGGACTGCCCATAACTTACAGGGTGTTCCCTCAATTCCTCCCAAAATGGCGAGCCTTGCTGACATCAGCCCAAGTCCCAGGTAACTGCAAAGGGAGAAAAGCCTCTGTGAGCAACAGACATCCTTCCTCTGATACTCCACTGACAACCTAGCTGGGACATGCCAGTCTCCTCTACACAGCCGTGGCAAAGTGGCTCAAGTCAGCAGCTCATGCACACGAGGGGAACAGTGTGACAACCTGCTCTCATATCACCTTACCCAGAAGGATAATTTCTCTTTGGAAAAGCTCAGGCAATAGCTGCCAGCTGTAATCTGGCTGTTGGAGAACTGGCAATGGCATTTCCCTAACACCACTCCTAGTACTACAGTGGGTACGCGTACCCTCCTCAAAGGCAGCCCAGCCACTTGCATACAGGACTGACTTTCTGAGCCCAAACACGCCCCACAGCAAACACAGGTGGGAAGAAGCTGCTGGCCTCTGCCCAAAACACTGGGAGCAGGGAAGACAGTGAGGAAGAAGAAATGACAGAGACAAAGCATTATGAACTGACTGCAACTCCCATTCTCCATCTTCCTGTGCTGCTCAGCGGTGAGGAGGTGTAAGAGTTGGAAGTGAAGCTGAGCCTGGGAAGGAGGGAGAAGTGAAGGGAAGGCGTTTCTGATTTTGTTCTAATTTCTCATTATCCTATTAAATACTAAATAAATTAAATTAAAGTCTGTTTTGCCCATGACAGCAACTGGTGACCTCCCTGTCCTTATCTTGACCCATGAGCTTTTTGTCATATTTTCCTCCCTTTGTCCTATTAATGGAATGGGAGTGATAGAGGGGCTTGGTGGGTACATGGTGGGCAGCCAAGGTTAATCCACCAAAATCACGTGGCTCAGGTTTCTCTGCTTCTTCATGGTATTCATTTGCAGGGACCCCACTCCAGAAAAACACCTCGGTCTCCCTGGCTTCACAAGAAGCTTCCATCCACTTCCATCCACTCTGCCCTCTTTCCCACAACTAACCTGTATGAATACAGCTTGTAGGTGTGGTTAAACATCTGAAATGAAGTTGTGTGGCCAGATGGCGATGTCTGGAGAGTCGCCTGGAGGGAGAAAAAGACGTCACTGGCAGGTTTCTGCCAGCCAGCAGCAAACAACAACAAAGTCATCTTCCAAAACATTAGGAAAGACGTGAAACAATCCTGGCACAATTCAGAGAGAAATGATGAATTTGCAAGGATTTCAATTTGACTGCTGATGATTTGACTGCAAGACAACCACAAAACCTGGAGCTAAGAGTCTTCACATGACAGGGTCTAAACTGGTTACATTTCTATTTGTATCCACACCAATATGCTGTATAAAAGAATTACTTTAAATTACTGTATAAAAGAATTACTTTCATTAAAAAGGAATCCTTATTCCAGCTCTTAACTGCTTTTGTCCAGAGGCTACAGCAACTGCATCTTCACATGATCCCTACTACAGGAACTGTGTGCAAACTAATAGGAAGGCCAGGCACGCATTAACTTCCTACTCGAGTGAATTCATCTGTGAATATCTTGACGCCAGAGGAAAAGCACATTCCTGTGCTTGCCAAGGAACAGAGTGAGGACCAGCCTGCGGTCTGAAGGAATGAAAGGGTAGCCTGTTCCCCAAGTGCATCAGCACAGCTAGAATGTTTGTGGGGAGCAAAGCTCGGGCCACAGTGCTGTTCATGCTGCTCGTATCTTAACTCTCTCTCTATGTCCAGAATTTCCACATCCTGGACCCTTCACATCCCTTGCCATTCTGCTGAAACAGTGCAATGTCTTGATTATCCCAGGCTGGGACACTGGATACAGCATCCCATCGCTCTGCCTTTGTGCAGCTTTACTATGAGCACTATCTCTGCACAGGCCAGAGCCTTACAATACCACAACCACGGGGCTTCACAGAACACCTATAGAAATGCCACACCAGGAAGCTAAAATGGCATTCATTTGCAACTGAGTGAACTCAGGAAAATCAGAAACAAGTACTGAGAAGGCACCTTACTGTGTTCTTAAACCCCAGAGTAGGCCAAATGCTGGACTTGAATTCATTAACAGCATGGCTTTTTGTGTTCTTTGTTATAAGATGTACAAACTGAAAGTCAAGGATTAAGATGTTCAGGTGAGCGCGGTGTCCTCCACGAGATAAAGCAGCCCTAGCAGACTCGCCACAAGCACCACTGATCAACGGAGCTGGACAAAGAGGATGGAAAAAGAGCTGTGAATGCCTCTGGGGCTGCCTATAAAAATGCAGATATGACCAAGTCACAAGTACGGCTACACTGACAAACTCTTGCTCTGTTTCCAAGGGAAAGAAATCTGAGCAGTTACAGATTCCTGCGGCAGCATTTCCCAACAGTGTGCATGCTCACGTTACCTCAGTGCGCGGAAGGAAGGTGATCTGTGTTGATCCACCACCCAAATCCAGCATCCCTACACTTCTCTTCTGCGGGTCATCTAGCCTGCCTGAAATGTGTGACAGAACAGAGAAAGCCATGGTGGGCACTGTGAGAAACCGGCTAGGAACAAAACCAGAAGTACAGTGGTAAGGAAAGAGAACAATCTAACTCCACCTCTCAGCTTCCACACAGCACTAAATTGTACTGTTATCTACTGGGCACTGATTTTGGCTTTATCAGACCTGAAAATCTTAGAGTGACAAGAGTCTCTTATTTCTCCGGTGGCAGTTCCTGTCCTAATCACAGCAGCTTTGGTTACTGCATTCCTAAACATTTTGGATGCAAAGACCTTTTGCAAACTCTGCTGTGGTAACCACTTTGTAACACAGAGGAATGTGGTTTTCTTGGCCACCTCTCCCTGATCCCTTAGCAATATTTTGCAGATTCCTATGGCCAAAGGGATGACAGACTGAAAAGAGCCGGCCTAAGAGACTCAGCTCTCTTGGAATTCTTCCTGCTGCCAGCCAAGACCTCTACTCTCATTTAGATCTAGTTCTTCTCAGTTAGATCCTTCAAATGCACCTTCCTGACAAGGACAGTTTGTGCCTAGTACCTCAGTACACCTCACGATAGCCGATGTTTGAAGATCGCTGACCTTTCTGATATTTCCTGGGAGCATAAAAAGCTCCAGAGCACACTGCCCCACACGCTGCGTGCTGAACAGAGAACTTAGATTGCAGAGTGCTTTATGTATTGTCAGAGAGGTCTTCAGCTTACTCTCTACTCTTCAGCTACCCTTTTCTCACTCAGCAGTGTAAACATCCGTGGCATTTCTGTGTTATAAATCTGTAAGGAAGTAGCACAGCACTTTCCTTTACTCTCTGCAGCTGCCAAGCACATCTAGAATATTCACACAAAAAATTTAGCCAGAGTCACAGCAGGCTCTAAAAAGGAATAAAATGCTCTGCTACCCTACAGAGAACTGAAAGAAAAGCTACACTAAACATCTAGGAAAAAGGATTAAACTCCTCACTTCATCAAGTAAATGGACAAAATCCTAATGATTTAAATAGGACAGGCCAAAACCAAACTGCTGATTTATTCTCATAGTCTTCTTTCTCCCATTCCACCCCAATGAATGAGCAAATCTCACACAGGGGCAGAAAAGAGCATGAATTTCACAGCATTGGTCCTATCTTTATACACATGCTCATGTACACATACCTGTTAAAAAATTTATTGTGATCCAGGCTGAAATACCTAATAAGGAAAAGATTCAGAAGACACATGCTTAGATCATACCGTTTCATTTTATCTAAAAGCAGTAACAAGTAAATTAAGCCATATTACAAGGTTTCCAGAACTGTCAGTGGCTGACAAACCCAAGATTAGACTACTTGAACAAAGAGAATGACCTTCTCTATCAGAGCTTATGTGATATTTGGGAGAGAAGCCCCATGTATGAAATGCCTGCAGAACTCTGTATTTCACTGGTCAAAAACTTAGGCAGGAAGTCACAAAGGCTTCAGTCCTTACCTAAAGGACAAAGAGATGACTGAAACTCACATCGTTCATTTTCTACGAAAACATCCACTGCTGGCTTTTGTTTGATGTCAGGCACTCCACTTTTCTTTATGAATACTATGAATTTTCATCCTTCAGTGTTCTAATTTTTCCTGTTTTCCTCTAAGCAATTTTGTGAGCTATGCTGTTTCTGTCCCCTTCTTGTTTTATAAACTGTTTCCTCATAAATTAGGTGAATCAGTGGCCTTGTGTTAACAAATTCAAATATTTATTCATGTGGTTAAAACTCAAGGCATGCTAGAGGGCATGGCTCACTTCAGTCCTTGGCTGAACCAAGGCTATCACGGCTATTACTCATTTTAAAACAAAAGAAAAAGAATGTCTTTCTTCCATTAAGTAGCAAGAAGAGAAACTCATAAACAGCTTCAGCTATTTTAAAGCTTGGTTTCTGAGCAGATTTAAAACACATTTCAACATTCAGTTACTTAGAATTTACACATTCTGTCCTCAACATTTTTGGATGAACATGAACTTATTTCAGCATGTATTTTCTTCTCCATATAACGGGTTTTTTTTCAAATTGAATTTACAATCCCACTCAATAGATCAGTTGTAATTACAATTATGATCTAATACTTCCAGAGAGCTCTGATAAGCATTGTCAAGAGCAGAGTGGGCAAACCCAGTTGCTGAAGACCATCTCAAGAAGCAGATATTCAGAAACTTTTCCAGAAGTGCTGATTGCACAGTGGCTTTCTGGTGATCCTACAGGAACTGCTCAATACTCAAGAGCTTTCAAGATCAGGACAGAACTCAGGACTTCAAACTGGAAAACACAGCACAAGATTTCTCTGGCAGGCACTGCCTCCGGCCACATAAAAACCCTGCTTCTGTCAAACCTGCTGCTTATGGGTTCCCACTGCAGCGGGTAGGGACTTGTCACAGTGTAGCAGAGATCTCCAGGACTGCAGAAGAAGTCTCCAAAAAGCTGCTTACCTTCATCGGTTCCATTCATTATCGACACGCAATTGTCCCTCACAAAGAAGGGCGAGGCCTGAAAAATCTCCTTCACCTGTAGTTCAAATAAAAGCTACATTCAGAGAAATAGTTTTCAGCTGAAAAACAAGCTTTTTAAAACTCCAGTTTTACACTACTGCTCCTCTTCTTGGGCCAGATCCCGACTGCTGCTCACCACTTTGTTTGAAGGCCAAGAGTCCAACAAGCAGCAGCCTTTACGTGCTGGCCCTGCAGTTTGGTGCCGAAACAGGGACGGATGTGCGGGTTCTCAAGCACGAAGACTGCTCAGAAATGCCATTAACAAGGGATGGACATGAGTAGGGAAGGGAATGCAGTTTACTTTGTTGGAATTGGTGACCCTCAAGGCATTATACATGCATGGGAAAGGCAGGAGACGGACACCCTAGCTTTCAGGAATGTCCCAGGGAGCTGCGTTTTTAACAGGAGCACGTTTTCTGGAAAGCAAACAGAAAGATAAGAAATAATACCTTTTCCAGCAACTTCTGAGCTTTCTCTCCTGGCAGCAACCGCAGGCCAGCTGTGGCTTTCAGGACCAGAGGAGTAAACTTCCATAGCTCCATAGGAACTTCCTTCTTCGCCACCTCCAGGAGCTCTTTTATTCCCTGGCCACTCTGTGAGCAGAGAAAGAACAACAAAAGGCATTTTAAAAACTCTTTTGAAAGGGCAACAGGGTGATCAGAGCTACAATTCACTATAAATATGAAACAGAGACAAATTAATATCACAAGGGGTCAGGAGAAGGTGCAGGACTCAGTGTCTCCTACAGCATAAGGCCTAGTGGATATAACGGGAATTATTGAGCGACAGGTCCAAACCAGAAAGAGTCACTTTTTCAAACAGTGAAACAGAACAGAACTCTCTGCCACCAAATGTTTTGGCTACAAAACAGCTCTAAAAGTAGTATGACAAATTCTTGGGAAACAAAGGCTTTTGTAAAACACTGTGAGCTGAGTCTAAGTCTGGGTCTTGGGGTCCCTAAATCCCTGCAAACTACAAAGTAAGTGGGACAGGAAAGAAGTCACTTAAATTACCTTTTCGACATCATCAGCATACGCAGACAGACCTGGTTTCAGTGCTTTAAACGTCTCATGGGTCAATCTGGGAGTCTCTGTTCAAAAGCAGTATTCCAAGATAAGTAATGGTACAAATATTTTTGCATACACAAAAAGGAAACCATTTTAAAAAATCCATTATTATGTGCTAATAGAAGTCAGCTGATGCCCCTGTCTAGTGAACTATTAACAGCCACCTGACCTTTAAATGCAGCCCTGGCTGTGGAATTAGAACCTGAGAAACCACTTTTAAAGCCATGACTGGTTGTCAGGTGCTGCTGTCCACTGTGCACATCAGATGGGTGCAAGCTCTCTTTGAGGCCTTACACCTGCCATGCGCAGCTTTTCAAACTGCACCTGCANTGCCCCTGTCTAGTGAACTATTAACAGCCACCTGACCTTTAAATGCAGCCCTGGCTGTGGAATTAGAACCTGAGAAACCACTTTTAAAGCCATGACTGGTTGTCAGGTGCTGCTGTCCACTGTGCACATCAGATGGGTGCAAGCTCTCTTTGAGGCCTTACACCTGCCATGCGCAGCTTTTCAAACTGCACCTGCAAAAAAAAGACCTCGTGTTTCAGCCTGCTCTGTTCTGGCTAAACTTGATTCCAGCAAAACCACTATTTTAAGTAGCTTTTCCACTGTTTTCAAAGGCAGCACAGGGATACAGGCTTCAGTACTCTGGAAAGCTGCAGTACCTTATATGAACCTGCAGTCCAGACAACACTACACTCCATAAAGTTTGCTGCAACATATTCTGAAATTGTGTTTCAAATGAAGCAGGCAAGGAAGAAGCAAAGACTTGGGGATACGGGAAAAGAAGGAAATCCACAGACTGTTGTTTAACAACTTTGTTTAACAACTTTAAGACCTTTAACGGCCTTGCACCAGCCCGTTTCGCAAACCTAAGGTGCGCCCCCAGAGGCCAATCACACCACACACGACACTGCCAATCCTTAACAGAGCCTTTAGATCACCTACCAACAGCACCCACTCAGGTTCTCTGATCTTTTAAGAGTTTCACAAACAGGAGCTGATAACATATAAACAAATGGAGCTCACTACTCCAGAGGAAAGCTGGAGCTTTGTTGTACACTTCCGCCCCACTTCTCAGAAGTAGTTTCTGTCCAGACGCAAAACACAGCAATTTTAATCAAACAATTTGCAGTTTTTGTTTTGTTTTGCAGTTCAAATCCAACACTGAAGCCAAGGATGCACTAAACCAGACACTGTAGAAAGAAGCAGCTCACTGCCAGGAACTGGAGACACTCAACAACCTAAAAAATTTGGGGAAATAAGGCAGTCTGAATTTATAATTCTCTCTTCCACCAGTGTGATGAAAAATTGCCCTTCTTCAAGCCACCACTCTAAAAATACAGCTGCTATTTAGTTCATATACTGACATTATAGCATTTTCTCCTTGTTGAACATTTTCATAACTTCATCCAAACACACGTGCCTGAACCATAATATACCTCCTGACAGCTCTCTAGAAAGACCTGACGCGTGTTTGTTCAAGTAATACCCAGAAAAGTGCCATCAATAATCTGCTCCACAACTTATGGAAGACTGAACCTGTCATGCAGCGAGCAGGACATACCTCTTGGCTGCTGTGCAAATTTAAATATATGGATGCGAGTTCCCGTGCTTCCTGCGTCAAACATAATTCCATAAAAGACCGAGAGATCTGTGGTCACTGCCTGATGGGTCAGTTTATCTGCCCTGCTTTCAGCAACCCCCTCTGTGGCTCCCACAAATGGTCTGGAGCCCAAGTGCCATTTTATGTATGCGACATAAACAGCTATGCATGTCAAAATCCCAAAAGCGAAGAACCGCTTTGATATCTTCATGGCTTCCATTTAACGGGATGCTTTGTTTCTTCCCTTTATCAAGTGGTCTGTTCCTTGTCCTTCACGCAGAACAGGTGGTTCCCACATCACTCCTACATCCAAAAGAAGAGAAAAGATCTGTTTTATTTTCCCAGCCTGATAGAAGGACGTAAAAGTACGATGCCCACGACACTGGACACTACTTTCCCAACGAGCAGAAGGAAGGCAGCCTCCTTTAGCACCTCTTTCAGTTCCACAGCTCACTCTAAGGCACGGAGCAGCACAAATCTCCTTTTCCCCCCATTGCTACACAGGCCTAATAAGGCGTGAAATAAGGAGGGTTCAGAGAAGCTAAATACAGTAACTGAGGTAGGAGGGGACCTCAGGAAGTCATCGCAGGTCCTGCTCACAGCAGGGGCAGCTGTTGGGACCCTCCATGTGGCTAAGGGGTATATCCAAGAGCATTCTGAAAAACTCCGAGGATGAAGATCCCACAGCTTCTCTGGGCAGTTATCTTTGTTAGCTCCTGGGTGGTGAAAGAGGTCCCACAAGACTGGACAAGGGCAATTTAAAATTAACTTCTGAAAGGTAAGATGCAAGATCCAGGGAATTGAGTGCCCTCCTCCCCCATCTCCAATACCAGGAAAGAAAGCACAGCAAGGCACAACCCACAAAATCTACAAGCCCTCATATAGCATCATTCAGATGATTAAAAAACAGTCAGTGGTGACTTATGGGCAGCAAAATTACAGATAATTTTTCCTTTTTTGATTGAGCAATAAAGAAAAAGCAAACCAGTTGATGAAGCTGAGTTAAACAAGGTTTTTGACACATATGTGAGATCTTGACGTGAATTCAGGAAGCATACAGAAAGCGTGAAGGAGAGGAATTTAAAATCAAGGTGATTACCGAGTATTTCCAAAACCAGGTAAGACAACATTTCACAAAAATGGAGGAAAACAAAATCACAGGCACATATACACATAAAGAATGGATCGGCTTGAGGGAAAGGGAACTGTAGATTGTCATGACACAGAAATCAGGAAGATGGCATTGCAAATAAAATGAAAAACCTTTCTGGCTTCTACCAGCAGGCACAGACATGCAGGCAGCAATCGCTGCAGGTCTACGGGGTGATCAACTCCGATCCTCCTGGTGCCAGGAAGGCCTCAGCTGCAGCTAAACCAGAGCTAAATGTCACAGGAGGGGGGAAAGCCGCAGGGTCCGGGTGATCCTTCGAGGAGACACGAGCTCCACCGCAGGAAAGAGGAGGCTGGAAAAATGAGGAGGCACAGCAGCCTGGAAGCGCTACCCGCCTACCGCCGTTTGCCTGGAGAGAATCGCGATTGTCCCTTCCCTGCCTTTGTCAGGGGACGCCAAGATTTGCCGCAAGGGAAAAGCTTCCCGCCGGCGCCCCGGAGCCGGGAATGCAGCCGGGAGCCAGGCAGAGCCCGGGCCAGCGCGGGCCCGACCCGACCCGACCCGACCCGGCCCACCCCGGGGGGTGCCCCTCGCTCACACACAGACCACTGTCCCGCCGCCCGCACTTCCCTCTTGCTCCCTTTTCCCTCCTTCCCGCCTCCTTCCCTCNCGCCCCCACGGCGCAGGCGCGAGGCGGCTCCGTGAGGGGAGCGGAGGCGGGGGCGCTCCCACGGCGGCCGAGCCCCTCACGGGGTGCCCCGGTGAACACGTGCTTAAAAAAGAAAATAATGGCGAAACGCCGCAAAATCAGAAAGGCGTGGAGAAAAAGTGTCTAAAAATGCGGAATGTGTGAAAATTATCCTGGATCAGGTGGTAGTTAACGTCACTTAGTCAAGGACACCCTGGAGCTGACAAGCTCTAAGGATGAAGTACATCAAGACGTTGATGTATCTATTGCCAACTTGGCGATACACTCAAGGTCCGTGTATCCTGTAGCTGAAATATGTTCATTATAGGACTAAAAAATCACGCCTGTAGGTCAAAAAGGTTCTGGCCAGGTGAAGACCCTTCCCCTGAGCATGCATGGAAATTAAGTGGGTCACATAAATTGTATGATAATTACTAACCAGACCTAATAGAGGGGCTGTACTGTCTCGGTTTAAGATAATTTAAGAGGTGGACGCTCTAAAATGAGTTACCTCCCCTCAGTTTTAACGAATCCCTTTCCACCAATACGGAATGGATACAAATAGACCTAAGTGAAAAATAAGTTTACTAACGAGTGGAACAGCAACAGGCAAAAAGATAACAGTAAATAACCACTCGAAACCAAACTGGTAAATCTCAATAATCTCTCGGGAGCAAAGACTTTAAAAGTGCCTGTGACACCTCCCACCCTGGTTCTGTTTTCTGGCTGCAGAGTCTTAGAGACAATAACGATTTGGGGCACAGATACATATGGAATACAGTAACATTTTGGGTTGCCCTCGACATGTACTTGAGAGGTTACTAATACTAAATATCTGTGCATAAATAATGGCCTGGAAAGTCCTGAGGGGTGTGAGAAACGAAGACCACTCCTCTTTCTGGGGTTTTATAAATTTAATAAGGGACAAAGGTCACTTAAAGCAAACGGGCAGTGCTGGGTGCTTAGCTCACAGCCAGAGGCACACAGACTTACACAAACTTCCTGGTTATATGTTTTAATTTCATGCATATTAATAAACTACAATGCATATTCATAGGTTTTTTCTGAGAACTAATTTACATTTTTTTTAGAAGGGATTAACATAGTTCCTCCCCCGACCAGCCTTTTAGAGCATGTGTATTATGATCGTGAGGGTCTTCGGGCATCTTCTCCGATGAAGGCTCGAGTCTTCTTCATATCTTGAACTTTTCAACTTTCTCTTCGGAGTACGTGCAGTTATGGTATTCCTAGGTCTTTCTGGGTCCAACAGGTTTAAATTCTTTACCTTGTGATTTACTGGCTTCACATCCTCCTGCTTCCCTTATCTAGCTATACTTCTCTATTTTTGAAATTATCCACCTGATGAGTTTTAGTGTATTTAAGCGTTAAGCGATTAACCATATACTAGCTCTTACATTGTATAGAAGGTTATGATTCAGATTATACAGGTATAAAAAGTTATGATTTTGATTATGTAGGTATCTTATAACTCAAGCTATATTAGCATCTTGTAGCTTTGACCCCAGTTATAATGTTAACTAGTTAATATTTGCATAGCAAAGTTATTCTTAACATGTTTGCACATAATATTTCCTAACATATTCTAATACATCGTATTTCTTACATTTCACTACCTGCAAAGCCAGTGCTATAATAGCTGTTTATCACAGGGGCATCCTTGATTTGTAGAATACCAGCAATCATCCAGGCTTGTGTAGCTCTGAAGTAAATAATCAAACGTCTCTCTCGAGTGTGTAATTGTTGTCTTGTTGTACACTGGATAATGAATCTGATTTTTGTGGACAATAACAGGAGCAGTCCTCAAGGTGAGGTGGGACAGGGCAGTGCAGGGTTTGTGAGGGTGGCAGGAGAGGTCCCATGGCCCAGGGATAATGCCACCAGAGATCGCTGGCAGGGCCACTGGGCACCCTCTGCACCCCAGTGAGAGCCAGCCCTGCTAGGAGATCTTGTCCTGCAAATTTGCACTGGGTCTGAGGCAGGGAGCATGAGTAGATGTGAGCAGAGGATGTCCCTTGAGTAGTTGCTTCATGCCTTTCTCCATACCTCATGTACAAAGAATTAAAATTTTTTAAGATTTGTGGCTCTTCTGTGATGTGATTGCAACAGAATCTATGTTTCGTTTCCATGCTGGTTTGTAAGCAAGACCCTGATGATGTGGTTTCACCACAGAAACATGATTCTGCCAGCAGCTTGAGAAAAAAAAGACATCTGAGAATGCTCTGCTGATTCCTGTAGGTGTTAATCCCAAAATTGCTGCTGTGGCACTCCTGTCAGTCACGGCATCTCAGGAGCTGCAAACCCATTGGGAAGAAGATAGACAGGAGAAGCTCAGGAAAGATGCAGCCTGACTGCTGGGTGAATACCCTTTATCTCTGGGACTGAGGGGAGGATGGTCCTCACAGCTGGGCGAGGTCACTGGTCTTGGTGAGTCTGCAGCATGGCCACATCTTGTTCTGCCCCAAAATATGAGATGTTGACAGACTAAAACCAGTTTTTTGTGGTTCTCGCTGTGCCAGGTGTAGCTCAGTGATATCTAGTGGCACTGTGAAGGTAAATTTAATGCAAATCAGTTGGTTTTCGGTTAGCTTTGTTCTGAGTGATCCCCTTTTGGTAAAACAGAAAAAATGGGGATAGGAAGTAAAGATACCACAGGTTTTGGGGTATGGAGCAACTCAGGTGTGGAGTTGTCCTTCGAAGTAAAAGACTATGGAGCCTCATCTCAAATTCTGTGGTTGTCACTGGGATTTTGGGCTGTTGTGAAAATTCCCACCTAGGAGCAAGTTTCCTGAAACCTAGAACGGGACTTGAGTCCCTTACGTTTAGAAACACAGAGTCATCTGAACTCATCACAACAGAGAGCCTGCTACATGAACAGCCTGTTTCTTCTTCCAGGTTGCAAGAAAACAGGAATACTTCTGGAGAGTTACTCGGAGTGCAAGGACTACTTGCATTTTTTCTTCAAGACAAAAGATTTCAGAGATATCGGTATAGTGTTCCTTAGCAAAATAACTTTTTTCAATCCTAAATAAAGAAATGCTTCTGTCACCGACTGCTAAGTCAGCAAAAGGAGATTGTTTTTTTCGCTTTTCACGAGGGAAGGCAGATCTCAGGAGGTGAGGCCCTTGTGGAAAGGCAGGTCAAGGCCAGCAGAGAGCAGTATTTTGTCAGGAACACCGTTTCTCCAGGGACAGGGCAAAATAGTACAGAATTTATTTCTCTTAGTTGAAATATCTTGCATATATGTTCATAAACAGTGCTTCAGTTAGGATTAGAGATTCCAAAGAAATGGGAATGGAATGCTGGGTTGTTTTTTTTTTTCTCCCTCCTGTGAAAAGCATTACTTGTGTGCATGGAACAGTTCTCAGGCTGTTCTTGGAAAACCCCTTCCCTCAGCTGCAGACCTGGGATGGAGTGTAGTGGTTTAAAGAGTTTTGGATCCATTCCTGAAACTGTGTCACACGCAGTGCTGTGGTCATTCTTAGAATTAAGCCACACAGTCCGAGAACTGTAACAAATTTTTGTAACAAAGCATGATGTCTGTGTATTATACACATTACTTTTATGTGCACATTTAGATTCATAGCTTGGTGTATTGTATATATCATACCTGAGCTAGAATGCAGGTTACTGGAAACCAGTTTGGGAACCATTTGGGAAATAATCTCTGTCACTCCCGTGTTATAAGAATAATTGTGTTGGATGTCTGAATGAGAATTAATAAGCAGGGATCAATGACAAATTTTACAAATAGGAGAATCTGTGTAATTAAAAGGTCATTTCACCAGTTTGGTCACGACTGTTGTGAACAGTAACAAGATTATGTTGTACTGTAAGTACAAAGTCAGTATTTTTGGCACAGCGTGCCCATGAACTGCCCGTGATTGGCATGTTGTGCAAGCCAGGTAGTAACATGTGCCAAATCCCCCTGAATGATCCATTTCCCTACATCCTCAGAGAGGCACATGGGTGTTCAACAAGCTGGCGTGTACCCAGTGGTAGAGTTGGGCTGCTGCAGTACTTGGAAATACTAAGGAAAAGGAACAACAGCTAAACCTATAGCTCAAATTTCCATTCAGGTTCCATTTTCTGCCTTCATCTCAAAGAAAAATTTATGCTTGTGCTGACCTGTAGCAGAAAAGTGTGATGTTCATTGACCTCTGAACATTAAATTTGTGTCCTTGCTATGAACCATGCACGCGTAGCTTTTTCTGTGACAATCTACCACCGCATCCTCCCCATATCCCTGAGCAGGATGGGTAGTTCTGAGGTCCTGTCACTTACCTGAAACCCCACATGGCACCTGCTGCTCTCTGGTGCCATCCACTGTGTTCCTTCATCATTCCTTCCCAAAATTCCTAGCAAGGCAGGACTTGGCGTGTACTGCAACTTCTCTGCAGCTGCATCTCTCCCTGGTCAAGAGCGCCATGATCAAACATTCCAGACAAATGCTGAGTTACCATTTTCTTTCCGATGGAGGAAGCATAAATAAGATATTTCTCCGTCTCGCTTCTGGATAGCCATCAGTTTTGGATGAAGTTGTAGAAATTAAACACCTTTGAGACATTTATGCTTCTGTCAGTTTTGGCTGAAAGTAGTAACTGGTTCAATATTTCGGGGGGGCAGTTCTGTGCTTGGATCATAGAGGGTGTCTCCCAGGGGATGCCACTGATGTTTTTCTTGATGGTTGTAGTACCACAAACCAGAAAACCGGGGGAGGTCTCTGCTGTTCCTCACTGCTGCTCACAAACCGTGTGCAGAAATGAACTGTAACTTCGGAAATGCTGCCTCAACGTGGTCTTTTTGGTGCCCTACAGGCTGAAGTTCTTCATAAATTTATCATGACCTACATAATTGACCTATATTATGTGTCTGTTTGTTAAATAGATTGCACTAATTATAAACATGAATGGGGATGGCTTAGCGGTTTATTTATACTGAGGTGTGTGCCTGCTGTCTGAAATGATGCATGGGAGGATCACTGCCAGATTTTCCTCCTTGGCATCTCCATATTTGACATGTACCATGGACTGTTGTAATGAAACATGAATAGATTCTGCTTTCAGAGGGAAACAAAAAGGGAAATAGCTTTTATTGCTTTTCTAAGCAAGTGAATGTATCCCCCGGCAGGTCTGTATGCAAGAAAATTAAGCATGAGGGAGCAAACACAACAATAGCAAAATTTTCAAGCCCTTGATTTGCAGGGCAGCGTGTAGGGGCTGAGTGTACTTTGCACTTTGGTCACTTTTTTGAGACCTTTCTAGGCTGGGAAGCAGCATTACTACATCTTGCTGGTAGCTGAGTGTTTTATAATGAATGGGTCTGTTTCTCCTTACTCTTGTGCTGCACTTGCAGACTGCTGGAGCTGTTTGAAATCCAGGGTGCCATTGAAATGTGGTGAGTTTAGTGGAACTGCACCTGCTCCCAGCAAGTATGAATTTTGCTTTTAACGTTTCAGACCCGACATCCAAAGCCTGGCTGATTTCCCTCTAGGGGCAGATTTGGATCAGGGCTTTAAAACAGATGTCTGCTGCCACAGACCCCCTCAGTTGTAGTAGCGACGCTGTCAGGAGGTTTCCACTGCCGTGTCCTCATTCAGATAGACAGGGTGTGCTGAGTGTAATCTAATTAAGGAGAATTTCCTGGATTTTTTTTTCATGTCTGCTATCACTGTGTTTTTAACTTCTCCAAATTCATTATAAATGCGTCCGCCTGTGGGCTGTCACATAGCACTGACTCCAAGAAGCTGGTTTTGGAGAAAAAATAGATGGAGAGGATGGATAAAGTGAAAACAAATTGCTGCCATTTTTAACTGTTTGTGATTTCGGAAATTGTCTCATGTGTTTCATGTTAGGGATGAATTTCCAGGCAGTCGAAAATACATGTTCTACTAGTGGGTTTGTGGGCAAAGTGTTTATTCAAATATACATATTATTCATTTGGTAGGCTGGTTGTCGAGTGGCACAGGTTTGTCTGTTGGAGTAGACAGCCCATGCCTTTAACAAGCTTTTGTTAAGAAAGATTTTTATGATCTTGTCATAATCTTGGAGTCAATTGTGAATATTCCAAGAGAGAAGAAAGTAATTTCTCACCTTATCATTCTGCTTCCTCTGCAGAAGATTGATCCCAACCTCTTCTGTAGAGCTTTTGAAAGCTATTACTGGCTTATGTATGATGTTAAGGTTCAAAAAAACCAGCTTTTGGTAAAAATGCTCTGATTTAAAAAACTTTCTGAGCATGATATTTGAAACCCAGAATAATTTAGCTTCAAGATGACCTCTTGAGGTTCCCACGCTCAAAACAGGGCCAGATTTGAAGTTTGATTGGATTGCTCAAAGCCTTGTCCAGCTGAGTGTTTAGTATCTCCAAGGACGGAGACTCTCGGGGCCCTGTCCCAGGACTAAACCACCCATAAGGTGAAATACGCTGTGTGATACCTAATAGGAACTTGCCATGTTCCAGTTTGTGTCCTTCACTTCTTGTGCTGTCACTGAAGATCTCTGGGAAAAGCCTCCCTTAGTATTCAGCTGCCAGTTAGACTGTGACTACAGACAGTAGTTGTGGGATTTTGGAAATGATTTGCATCTTCAGATGATTACTTGTTTCACGCTGTTTAATTTCACAATGAATTTTCTGTGTGAGTCTTATGATATTTTCAATGACTCTAATGTAAAGCATGTCAGAAGCAATTTAAACTTACTATGAAAACCAGAAAACGGAAAGTGTCTGTCTTTCCTTAATATTCATAATATTCTTTTGGTTGATACGTGTAGAAATGGAAATAGGGAAATACAGCTGGCTGCCAATTCTCCCCTATGTATATAACCCAAGGTGTCCAATTATAAAATTAAATCTGGCTTGAAGAGTTACTAGCACGTGTTCCTTTGGTGTGCAAAAATGTGACTGGGTCAGATTAAAGAGCAAGAACTACTTCAAGGCCCATTTCAGTGTGACAGTGCTGTCTGAGGCAGCACGGCCTGCTGACACTGCCTTCCATGAGCAACAAGAGGAGCTGAAGCCACAGAGGCCTGAGACACAGCTCTGTGGGTTTCATTCTATGAAACTTTCATGTCAGCTGTCAGAGGGGCTGTAAATAGCTGTTCACAGGTGCTGTTCTTGTATTTAACTCAGAAGTTGCAGAAGAACATATAAAAAACAAGCCTTGACTTCAATTTAGGGTACCTTAAAAAATGTGGTATTGTATCCAACTTAAACGTCTGCATCAGATCTGAGTGCAGTATTGTTTTCTTCTTTGTTGAATGTTGCTTCTTGTGTCCTGAGACACAATCTTGGAGGTGAGTCTCCTGCCTTGAGAGCCATTTTTGGAGGTGCCCTGCTGTCCCAGTGCCCCTTGAGGAGGAGTTCATTGGTCTCAGCCCTCCATGTAGAATTGCACTGTGTATTAACAATGAATGCTTTAGAGTCTCATAGCGGAGAATGATCCTAAAAGTTACTTCCGTGCTCTGAAAAAATGAGTACCTCTCATTTGTTAGGAGGTGTCTGAAGTTTTGTGTGCAAAATAATTGTTGTGCACCTTGGAGAGGAAAGAAGTATTCTCAGTTTTTCCATGTCTTGCACCAGCTACTGACAAATAAATACTAATGGTAGCTTCTTGTTAACCTTCAATCATCTATGCTTCAGGAGCTGCAGGACTGTTCTCCAGTATTTCTAAGCTTCCTTGAAGAAGCAAACTAATTTTCAGTAGTTCAGTTCCTATAAATGAATGTATTTCTAGTGCCACAGTGGTAAGTTTACTGTTGCTTATAAAGCGCTCGCATGCCCGAGTGAATGCACAAGTGCCTGGATGAATATTTATGATCAGCTCAGAGAAGTAAACATTGGAAATGTCTATCCTTCAACTTGAGGCATTTTAAGAAGACTTTTTTCCAACACCAGTTTCCCTGCTCTTTAAGAACTGCGCCTTTAGAAGCACTCACCCTGGGCACACAGAAATGTAGACACCAAAACCTGTTAATTGCTTTTGAATATGGAGTGTAGTCTGTTGTGCCACCTTTATTTTCTCAGTAAATAGGGTCACCTATCTGTCTTCTAACATAACTTATGAAAATAAGTCTCTTCTTGCAAAATGTTATCTTAGTCTCTCTGATGAGCTAAGTTTCTTTGATATTGTGATGCAGGAAAATGATGCTGTGAGATTTCCATTTCTTTCCAGAAGAAAAAGGCTTTTAATGTTAGGCACCTGTGTGTTGGTTTAAGCCAACATAAAGCAGAAACTGTGCATTTCTTGGAAAATGAATAACTGAAACAATCTCTGCTTTCTAGTAGAGTGTATAACCACAGTTGTCTGGAAAGGTGATGTTTTAACAAGTTAAAATGTTTTGTCTGCATGTCTTTGTGAATTTGCAGAAGCTATTTTTTGGTTCAGCTAAAAAACTGCAAATCTCATCAGTTGTGGAATAGAAGTTGATATACCCTAGAGGCACCCATTTCTGAAATTTTCATAGTATTGTCTTTGGTGAATAGTTGGGCCTCGGTTTTCACGCAGTCTGTACGTTGAGTCGTGGTGCAGAAAGCAGTTGCAGGGAAGATTGCCCAGCAGAGCAGGCAGGTGACCACAGAGCTGGTCTGGAGGAGACTACACAACCCCAAGGAGATGGGAGAGGTTGGCTTACAGCAAAGTTTGTGAGAACAGAGAGAGGTCATCGTTTCCACACTTTGTTCGTAATCAAAGCCAGGCACTGGAAGGAGTGGGGTGGGAAACCGAGGCCTTCATCCCTGCCGGTGTGAGCTTGAGGGCTGGGTCACATCAGAGTTACCAGGGAAGCAGAGCACAGCAAAACTGAGGACTTTCCCAGAAGCAGCAGAAGCTGCTTGTGTTAGGGACCGCCGAGCCAGAGGACAGCAGCAGAAATCTGCTCAATAAATGAACCGGCTGGCCTTCTGCAGTCAGAGGGGCAAGCCCTTCTTGGGGACAATTCAGCTGTTTGAAGAGCATCTCAGAGGGATGGTGGAATCAGGTGCTAAATTTCCCCTTGTATTCCTGGAGTAAAGAGAAAGAAAAACACGTTGGAGCTGACCTGGGACCAGCCGTTTGCCCACCACCCATGAAAACCACTCACTTGTCCTCATGAATAACGGGGGCTTGAATTTACCAAGCGAAGTGATCGGACCCTCCAGCCCGCTATTCATTACTCCAATTAACAATCAGTTGCCTGAAAAATGGGCCAATCTGTTTCTTGGGGAGCCACATAGAAAATCCACAAGGCAAGCCAATTAGCATACCAGTCCTCACCGCCTAGGGAATCTAATTTAGTTATTTGGTTGATCTAAGTACCAAAATATTGTTGTTTTGTTATGGAGCACATAATGTTTGTTAAATGGCAGAAATCCCCCGGGGCCCATATGCTGCTGATACTCCCTGCGTCCTCCCAAGCTGGCAGAGGCAATAAGGCAAAACTGTTTTGTCCCGCACATGGCCCCTGTATTTTCCTGGCACAACACGGCAGCTGGACGCAGGCAGAACAAACCTTCGCCACCCAGGGTGGGCGGGATAGCTTCCCTCCGAAATAGTTGCACACTTGAGCAAGCCCATTGTCTGCCCAGAAAGCATTTCAACCGCCTCTTACCAGGCAGCCGCGGCTACAAATAGTGCGCAGAGCCAGTGTTTGGACAACCTGTCTGCACAGTGCATTGTGCAGGAGCAATTAGTTTGCAAATTGCCCATTTGCACATCCGCGCATGAATTAGTTACATTGCTCCCACAGGGTTTGTTATTCTTATCATTGCTGTTAAGGAAGGCCCATGAATAAAAAAAGGTAGTTTGGACAAACGCCTGTCTTCCCACCAGCGTGAAGTTCGAGTTTCTTCCTCGGACAGGAAAGACAGGTAGTGGGTGGAGTCCCTAGCAGGAAAAGAGTGATTCTTCGGGATGTTGCCTCAGCTTGTTTCTAATTCTCTGGGTTGATGCTACTGTAATGGTGGCATGAGTTGTGCAAAGTTTTTTGCTCATTTCATAGCATTTTTTTGTGAAAGAAAACACGTGACAGCTGTCAGCTTGTACTGCCATTCCTGGTGCTCATGCTCTGTGTTTGGAGATGTGACCCAAATCCTGTAACTAAACTGCTCCTTCATTTCGGGAAAATCCCACAGTGAGATCTTAGCAGCCAAAGAAACACCAGACCTATCGATATATTCTGACTGATTTAATGGCATTCGTTTTGTTCTGGTCTGAATTTGCTGGAGCTGGTGGAGAGCGACATTGGAAGGAAAGGAATCTAACTGAATGGACAGTCCTTCTCAGTGTTCACACCACATTTAGCTCTCCAGTTCAAAAACCCAAACTGCACATCACTGCTACCTAGTCAGCAGAAGGGCGGTATAGGTGAGGTGTGACTGCATCTGTCATACCTGGGCATTTTGGTCAGACACTCCGATTCATCTGTGCCTGCCAAAGAGGTTGTGCTCTTATCAGCTTTGTTCACCTGTGCAGGTGTCTAAGGGTTCTCCTGCCCAGCTTTCATCCTGCTGATGTTTCTCCACCATCCTCTCACTGTCTTGAGCTGGGTTTTAGCTCATCTGCTTACCTTGCGTGCTTTGCAGGCCCTAATACAAGTATTCAGGTGCTGCCATACGATCACCTTCAGGACCACTGCATCCCTGCCGGATGTCCAGTGGTATTCCAGTGGCTACTGCCAAAAGCTGAGAAAAGTTATAGAAAGGCAAGTTGTGGTCAGGTGATGTGAATGTCCCGCATGGACATCTGCTTTTCTTCTGGGAAATCTCAGAAGCCGATGTGCTAGATGCTGTGTGGCATCTACATTTTTAACTTCAAGTTGCCAGAGGCCACATAACACCAGCCCCCCCCACCCAAAAAAAAAAAGAAAACCCATCTCTGCCTCATATTTTTATGCTGTAGTTTCTGATATTGTCTTTTCTGAGGGTGAATGAGAGTTTCTCTCTTCTGAGAGTGTCACTCTACCCTATGTACACATGACACCGTGTATGAACAGCCAAGTTTGTAGTTGGCACAGTTAAGAACAGCACATTTTTTTTGTCTGCTGTAAATAACATTAGGGAATCCATGGTGAAAAACATGCCCTTTCTTTTTTACCCAAATTCATTTTGCATCTGGGAGAGAATGTTTTCCAACCAAGGCATTTTATTCAACCTTTTCTTCAGCTGTTTTAAGTACCATCCCAAAGGATTGTCTCCAGTCACCACCTTTTCCATGGAGGTGTAGATGTGCTTTTTGAAAGAAAAAACGTATTTCTGCGAGTGGCTAAATTTGCTTGCCCATCTGACCAGTCCCTGTGCTATTTAGTGTTGATTTATCATCTTTGCAAATGTGATGGAAACTCAGTAAGCTTTAATGTTTCTTTGCAGCTCAGTGGTTAACCAAACTCTGCTGGGCTGAGAAAAGGCTGGTGTTGATTTGAGGATTTAGCAGCCAAATAGATAGAAAACTGGCGAATATGGGGACAGCCATTTTGTATTACACTCATTTCTATTTAAACCAGAATAAAATAAAATTCCTTTGAGAACCTGTAGTAGTATTTTACCAGCATGTTTACAATCTTGGAGCCAATTTATAATCTCATGGAAAAGGGTCATTTGTCTATTCTGAAACCATAAAAAGCAGGACTTCCTGATGCTATGTTAGCACTCACAAATTCTTTACACATTGAGTCGTCTACTTTTCCTCCTTGGAAAGGTAAGGAGCAGGTTGTTACCTGAAGCTTTCTCCGAAAGATGTGACCACTGCTTCTTTCCTTCTTTGAAACTGCAGAAGTTTATTGGCTTAAAGAAAATTGTTCTGAACTGTGAATGGCAGCTTAACAATCAGCATCTTGTAGGAAGGCCGGCTAACAAACAGGAGATACATTTGCTCTTGCTAAAAGTAGGGACTCCCTTCTTATTTTCTTTGATTCTATTAGTCACGGTCTATTTCAATGCTGTCTTTTTATTTCAATGTCTGTACTTGCCAGTTCCTGCCTGCTGGTTGGTAACCACTGGTGTGATGATTTCCCCGGAGCTGCTGCAATTTAAAGCAATTGTGCCTGTGATCCTAAGTCTCACCCTGCTGACGGTCCTAAGATTTGAGGAGCTCGGGCTGTGCATGGGATAAAAAAGGACCAGGATGCAGCTTTCCTGCTACAGGCCACTGCTCTTCGATCATAGCTGTGGTCCAAATGCTTTGGGGAATGGGTAACTGCTGCATTTTATTAAAGACATTCAACTGAAATAATAATCGGATAAAAGGATCATTTATTGTCAAACGATTATGGAGCTGCATTATGTGATTTCATATCTTTTCCTTCAAAATCTCTGCATTTCAAACCAGCTTGCGGTTTTACTCTGTGCCATTAACACTTTGGTATTACACAGGAGTATATTTCACATGGCAATTCAGTGGGATATGGATTATGTTATCAGGAAATAAATAAAATTTTCTCAAGTTGGCCTTGGCTCTGCTGGTGGTAATCGTGAAATTGTTTGTCCTTAAGCTGTGGCAGAGGATTGGATTCTTAAAAACTGGATAGAGAAAAATGCTTTTAGAGTGATTTCTTTACAATAAAAACATGATAGTCTTAAAGCTAACTGATAATCTTTGTGAGTCCATTCCATGCGAAGCAGGAGAGCAAACAGATTCCCAGCTGATGTAAGTCAGCATAGTCCTGTTTGCTGAGAAAGCTGGGTCAGTCCACAGCAGCTGAGGATCCAGCCCCGTGACTGAAAGAATCCTCATCTTGCTGGCAAAACAAGGGAAAAGACTGTAACAGGATTTTGTGAGGCCACATAATATTAGAGAGCAAATAAGATGGGCTGGGGAACAAATAGGATGGCTGTTGCATTTGTCATTTCTCAAGATTTTTTTGTTTATTGGAATGTGCACCAGTGGGGACAGGTTGTCTTGTGGAGCCACTGAGGGCTGTTAACCTCTTTTAGTACTATTTACTGTCTACCACTGTAGTGGAGTTCGGCTCCTGAATTGTACACCTTTAATAACAAAACTCCTGAGTTAATCTCCTCTAGAGGTCTGCGTGACATTACTGGCTGTAATCTAACCCTTCCAGGTTATTGTCGATGCACTTATGGGCATAAAACCTTCTTTGGGAGAATTAGGTATTTTCTCATTATGCATGCCAGTAGCTTTTCACTGAATATCACTCAATTTCCATGAAAATCTGAGTTTCTCTGGCAAGTCGCAGAGTTTATCTAGTCTGTAGAAAAGGATCTTAAGAATTTTCTACTGGTCTGCCCTCTAACTACCTCTGAATTAGTCAGGTGAGATACTCTCTGATGAACTGCTGGAAAGTGAAAGCAGTTTGTCTTCGGAACAGGCAGATGCGGGATGTGCGTGGGGAAGGAAACACTGGAAGCACATACACTCCCTGCTGTATGTGGAGTCATTTCAGGACAACGGCCTGGTGGTTGAAGCGTCCATCCATTTCTGTTCCCTCCTCTGCCTGCAGGACCTCGTTGCCGTGTGTCCATGTGTGGGAAAATGTGCAGCTGCTTGGGCTTACCATTGACCAGCTGCTTAAAAGGTGTTTAAGGCTTCCAGGGTTGCATGTAGACACCTAAAATCTGAGCCCCAGGCAGCCACAGCCTTTATTGGATCTCAGCTCCTGCGGGGAAAGTAATGCTTCGTTTCTCTGCCCTTGTATGTCCAGGTTTAGCAAACTCCCCAGGAAAGTTTAGCAAACTCTCTTATTTCGCTTGTCATGCTAGTAATAAACAACAACAGCGCAGAGACCGGAGCGACTGCAGCAAGAGGAGCTGCGATTGCATTGCTATGTCACCCCTCCTTGTGCCACAGATGCTTTACTGGTCTTGTCCTCATCTGGGACATCCAGGAATGCAGGGGCAGCAGGGCTGTGCTGGGGGTGAGTGTCCAGGTGCCTGCCCTCTGCCTTGGGAGGCAGGCACTGACCAGTGCCAGCTCTCACACTCCTCGTGAGGTGTAGCAGGGAAATCAGCTCACAGCAGAGAGGGGTCGCAGTTTTGGCATCTGCAGAAGAGTTTGTGGGAGCTCGACGTGCTGGGTCAGTGGCAGGTGTCCAAGGCGCTGGGAGTATTGGAGAGTCTCATCCCTCCTGGGTTACGAAAGGCAAGGAGGACTTTGCTGGCTGGTGATGTCTCCAGTCAGGTCTCGCCTGCACCCAGCTACAGCTGCAAACCAGTGTTGGTCTTGTGCTGCCCGGACACTGTATTGCTGAAATGTCTGTGTGCATAGAAACCTTTGTGGAGGCCATTGCTGAGATGTGATCGTGTGCCAAACTCTGCAAAACAGGAACGGAACAAGCTGGTGGATTCCTGTTTCCCACCATGGCTTGAGCAGGGCTGTGGAGGAGAAGCAAGGTGGGAGATGTCGTAGTGTTTAGTACTGTGGCTGTGTTGTGAATAAACGCTCTCTGCTCCACTGCACAGGAACACAGGACAGACTGGCGGGGGTCTCCATGTCCTCCATGTCCTAGAGAGCCAGTTGTCCAAGGGATCACTGAGAGCTCATGGCTCAGCTGGAAATCAAATTGAAGCCTCTCAGGTGCTTGAGACAAGTTGCCTCCACCTTCTCTTTTTAACTAGCTCATCTCAGGTCCTGTGTGCCATTCAGCTCAGGTGGCTGCCCAGCACTGGAGAAATCCCAGACTGATCTGTGTTACTCCTGCCAGCTAGTTTTGTTTTGCTTTAAATTCATTGCTTTTTCTTTTCAGAGACTTGTTCTGTGGGGCTTGGCTTGAAGAGGGGCTGAGATGCCATCAAACATTCTGTCCCTTACGAGAGGAAGTGTAATTAAGCCACCTACCTCTTAAATGCACGGCCCACCTTCGAAAAATCAGGGAGAGCCACCACAAGGGTTAAACACTTTATTTAGATGGCTTTGTTTGTTACGTGTGTGCTTTGCTTGTTCTGAGAATTAACAGAAGATAAGCTAAAAGTTCATTTATAAGAGTATTAAAGGATAATTATGATGGAGTAAATGCAGCAGGTCAAAAGGCATTATGATGAACAGAATCATAATATAGGGCTTGGGAAAATAAGCTAAAATGTACAATGCCTAACATTACTCACTGAATGCCACAGAAAGTGTTCCTCCTCGCTGTTTCTCTCTGCTTCTTCATTCCCACTCTAAATTAAAGTACATCCATCAGCACTCTGCTGTTTGAGCATGAATATGTAATGATAATCAATTGCAGTAACTTAAATTAAACTTTTGGGCAGGCATAAATATGTGACCTTTTAATATCAACGAAATGATAAAAAAGATTTGGTAGGAAATCTGTTTCAATCAGATTAGAGGAGAAGTGGGTAAAGCTGATTACAAGCCCACTAAACACAGTATTTGGGCAGTATTTGTTCAGAAACAATAGCGTTAATTCCACTTTAACAAGTATTATCTGGAAAATCAATAATTAATGGTAACCCATTATCAACTTGTAATTTAGCACAGAGATTAAGTTGGGGGAGAAGTGAAAGCGAGTGGGCAACCTGCTTTTACTTGACCTGTCAGGCTGATGGATTAACAAGTGACAGCAGGGCTTAATATTTTTTTAAAGGAGAGGTGGTAGAAATAAGTCAATTTGGGCGTCTTGCTGTTCGGCACCACCTTGCCCTCCTGCCTCCTCAAGCTTTGCAGAAGAGCTGCCTTGTGCAGCCAGGTTGCTGTAGCCAAGGGGATGCCATCTTCAGCGGCACTTGGTCCTGGGACAAAGAGGGGAGACATCACCCCCAAATCCACAGGATGCACGGGGAGAGGTGAACAGAGGAGGGGAGAAGGTGCTGTTTGTAGGTGGTGTGAGCACGTGCAGCAACTTCCCCTTGGCTTGGATTCCTACAGAGGCATCCTGCTCTTTAGTACCTTTTTCCAGCTCCCAGCTTGCCAAAGTGCCCCCTACCATGTTTCCTTCCTTGACTGACAGGAATTGCAGCAACACGTGGGAAGGCATGTGAGCAACCAGATTTTCCTCAGCCAGCTCCTCCCTTCCCCCTACCACATCAGCTCTGTTTGGGGAAACAACCTTATTTGTCATCCGTGCAGTGCTGGGACTCGGATGCCGCCTGTGTGTGTGGGTTGGAAGCGATGTGCACGACTTGTCTCTGCAGTAGGTCATTGCAACAGGTGCCAAAGAGATGATGGTTTTGTGAAGACAATGTTCTTCTGGAGGATACAGATGTCCTGATCAAGGGTCTGTGTGTGTGCACATGTGCGTGATCCTCTTGAGGTGTCTCTGCGTGTGTTTGCTGAGGCCAGAGCAGGCTCTTAGAAGAGGAACATTGCTAAATTTCAGGTGGACAGCAGTGAGCTGCCACTTCCACCTCGCCGCTGGTCTGCCCATCTTCTCCTTCTGCGCAGAGGCTTTTTCTTCCCAGAGTTACCTACCTGGTTTTGGGCAGAGCGGGATGCAGTCCGTGGGCTGTAGTGGTTTGTGAGAGCAATAGAGTAAAAGGAGGTGGGTTGAGGACAGTGGAAAGCAAGTAAGCCAGTGCCAGAGGGTTGCGGAGGCCCTGGTGCGGCTGGACAGGGCTGCGTAGCCACCCACAGGTGGGATGCTCTCTGCCTCGCTCGAAGGCAATGGTCACAAATGACAAGCAGTGGCCTACGTATAGAAGAGAGGCAAGTGTGCAGGAACATAGCACCTCTTTTAGCAGAGCTAGAGCTGGAAACAGTGACCCCTTGGGCTGGCCTCTTGTTTCCCACCAAACCCACCCTCACCTTTCGTGTGGGTGAGGAGCGCCATGGCAGGATGAGAAGCCCAAGAGCTGTACTTGTCTCTCTGTTCCCGCTGGCTGCATCCTCCGTTTCTGAGCTGCCCCGACAGGGCAATTGGAAGGCTGATGTCTGGACACTGGCTGGACACAGCTGGCTCTGGGGCACGGTGTGCAGCGGGGTGGTGATGGGGGTTTCTTGACAGCCAGCAGGGCGGGATGCTCTCAGCAAAGGGAACAGATTGAAGGCAGATTGTGTGGGTGAAGTAGCACCGTGCTACATAGATAGGGAGTGGCTTCAGAAATGGCATTTAATCATTCAACATTAACACGAGACATCTGTCACCACCCTTGGCAGTGATGGTGCTACACAGCAAAACAATATGTTCTGGTGCTCCTAATCACAGGAAAAACACTACTTTTTTTGCGGAGAGTTCTTTTAGTGCCCAGCACAAATCCTTCTATTTTATTATAGCAATCCCAGCCAAATCCTCCAATAAATGGAGTTTTTATTAATGTGCAGCTGTTGAATGAGAAAAAAATAAAACTCAGAAATAAAAATGAATCCCTGAATAATCAGGCTGATCCCATGCAGTAAGAACAAACAGGCCGACCACATACTTACAGCTTTTTGGTATTATTTAAAAATATGGTAAGGGCTTTTCTTTCCCACTCTGTTTTTTTTTTTACACAGACCTGATTAGATTTTGTTCAGGAAGATCCAAGCCACTTCAGTGAGCTGGAAATGCAGCAAGGAGTGAGAGGAGGTGGGATGAGGGTCACATCCAGTATGTGTGCCTGATATTTGCCTGCTGCCATGGTCAGGAATTTGCTTTGGCCAGGGAAGAGAGTGGCGGGGTGGCACCACGGCCAGGGAAGAGAGTGGTGGGGTGGCACAGTGCCCGGGGCAGCTGGACTTTGACTTTGCAATGAGGGATGGGCTTGCAAAAGAGAACAGAAGAGACTGTCAAAAGAAGCAGGGTGGAAAAAGCAAAACTAAGTGACAAGAATCCTCTGACCATGGCAGCTCTCAGCAGAGGATGGTGTGGTTTCCTATAACTAGCTGCAGTTTGGTGCTCTTTGCTTTGAATTTGAGCGTGCCAGGTAAAATGCTAACCAAAAGTGCTGTTTTGCAGCTAAAAATGGAGGAAGAGTGATCCCATGGTGATGCAGTGGGTGAGGCAGGTGCTGAGTTGGGGGAAAGAGCAATGCCCACCCTGCATTTATCCCCAGGTCCTTTCCCTGTGCACGTCCTGCCCTGCCAAGGCATCTGCAAGCTCTGTGTGATGAGTGGAGAGGCCTGCCAGGAACAGAACAAATCTCCTTCCTTTATGCTCGCTCTTGCTGCCGGGAAATCTGGTTCAACCCTGCTCCACCCACGGCCCAGCCATGCGACCGCACGCGCGGCGGAAGCTGGGCTAAAGCAGGTCCCAGGCTCCAGTCCAGCTGGCAACACAGCGACCATCGAGGGCTGTTCCCTGGTGGCTCCAGCCCAAAGGAGAGTGCTGAGTGAGCAGCGATGTGGGAGAGTTGCTGGAGCTGCCATCAGAAGCGTGCAGGTGTATCCAGGTGGCTGAGACCTCGGACGGCTCCATGGGGGCCCACCTAGAGCTAAACCTCCAACAGGAGGGCAAAGCCAGCCTGGAAAGCACCTCCAGAGACAACAGGGCTTTCACGCTGCCTGAGGCACTCCGAGGTTAGCTGTGGCCCTTGGGACGGTGCCTGTCACCAGAGCCAGACCCTGATCACCCAGGGGTGCAGCCTGGCTGATGTGAGGCAGGAGGGAATGTCCTGAGCACATAGCACCCTGCCTATGAAATGGCACTACCATCCCTGCTATTCATTCTGATTAAATTCAAGCCCAAAGTAAAGCCCTAATTCTTCTGATTAAAGCTTAGAAGTTAAGCTCTTCGGACAGGATGTGTGCCTTGCCCTGTGCTCTCCTAAACCACTTTGTCCATTCCACGACAAGACACTAATAATACATTCCTGTATGTTTCTTCTCAAACACTCATGATGCCCAGTCCAGAGGGTGTAGGATGTGCCTGGGACATCCCACCACTTCTGTCTGAGTAGTGCTATTTATACGTGGTCACCTGGCTATTTTCGGAAACAGGGAAGTAGAAGGAACTGCTCCAAGCAAAGAAGAGGTCCAGGTCTGCCAGGGTTCATCCTTTATGGATTGGGCTTTTCCTAGAGGAATTGCCCTGGGAGAGATGCCTGGGTTGGGGTGTTACACAAGTGCTGTCTTACCTCAGGTGCTCTACAAGCATGGGATCAGCCCGCTGTCACTGCCCTGCGGGGAGTGGGTAAAAGGACACTAACGTGGTGAGTTAGGGTGTCAGATTTGTCACTCTTTTAGCCTCCATGAATAGGTAGTTTACCCTGGGTAGCTTTGTTATGAAGCTTTACTTGAGTGCTCTATGCCCTGCTCGTCTGCTCCGCAGGACTTTCTGAGGATGTGGGATAGGGCTGTGGATGAGGCTCACCTGCATCACACTTGCCTTTAAGAAGAAGCTCCTGGCACCCACTGGGAAGTCTGGCCCCGGGCAAGACCTGGGCTGCTGTGGTGTCAGCAGGGTCTGGGGACACATCCTTGGGGACTCATCCTCCACAGATGTTCAGCTTCTTGCAGGGAATCTAGGAAACTTCTGTCTTGAACATCTTGCATGGGGAAGCTCTCCCATCCTTTCCTCCTCTGCACCACAGCCAGAGGCACAGCCTGGTATTGTTTGTCACAGATCAATGCACTTATCCATGTGGAAAAATGTCATTACCACCAGGGCTCGGCTTTTCTTTCCCCTTGAACCGCCCCTGCTGTGCTGGTGAGGGGCTGGCTAATTGCCTCTTTTCTCAGGTTGCCCCTGGGGACGGCTGCCCCTCAGCCTGCCACACAGCTCAGCTGCACTCTCAGGGCTTCCCCCAGCCGCAGGGGCTGCTTTGCCAAACAAATGAACACTCAGCCACTGTGCAGGACCGTGGGGCTCTTTGTTACATCTCCTCCTGTGAGCTAAAGAAACAAAGGGGGGGTCACTTAAAAAGAGAGGGAAGGATGGATCACGGGGTCCCAGCCAGGAGGGGAGATGCAGGTAACTTGCTTGTGTGTGCATCCTGCTGGGATGGCCCCCAAAATGGGACTGAGGCACAGATTTCCTGCCCTGGGCAGACAAGAGCAGAGGGAAGGATATTGCCCAGGGTTTGTGCTGCCACTGCTGCCTGTTCACCTCTCAGGAGGCTGGGGAGTGCTTTGGCTGGAAGAACTCTGCTGCAGCTGCAAAGGAGGCTGAGAGCTGGGGGATGCTGGAGGAAACCAGTGACCAGGCATCTTTTACCTGGAGAAACTGGAAACTTTCTAGGTATCAAGCAACAGGAAATAAGAGCACTTCACAAATAGGAAGAAAATACATTTGTTCTACCTTCAAAATCCATCGTAAGCTCAAGCCAAAAGGGAAGACTGCAGACAATAATCCCACAAGGGAGAGGTTTCTTTCTTCCTCTTATTACTTTTCCTCCTCCTTTTTTTTCCCAGAGTGTGACAATACCAATAATATAAGTCCTATTTGAGATGATTAAATAATTATTCATTGTCAGCAACATTCAATCTGTTCATTTTATACAGTATGTTCCCCTTTGGCATCAAGGCCCACCTTGAGTATGTTAGGGGAATCCTGTCAAAGCAAAACCCAGGAGCTAGTAGAAAAGCTGGAAAGTCCTCTGTGCTAAAATCTGTCCTTTATTGTTGGAAAAATTAGTCCCACAAGAAAATTTTACGAGTTTTACAACGAGGTGCTGCCAGTGCAAGAGAATAGAGGAGAAGATGGTGTAGGAGTGACACTGGTGAGAGCAAGGCTGAGCTATAGAAGGAGAACCAGGCAGGGGAAGTCCCCACGTGTTGAAAGCTGCCCTTTCTGCACCCAGAAAGAAAACTGCAGAATACAGTGTCAGAGCACAGAAAACACATCCCTGAGTGTGTGGAGGAAAGCTGGGCAGGAACAGCTTTCCTGCAGGGTCAAGTAAAATGGGTGAAGTGAGGTACAGGAACTCTATCTGTACTTCTCACATCAAATAATGCCTACAAAGATGAGACAGGCAAGCACATATGCCTTCACTCTTCTGAGAAGGAAGATCCGTGCCCATGGATATATTTATGTTATTTTTCTCTTATTTCTGTAGGTCCTTTAGATGGTCTGTTTGGGACAAGATAGCTTGGGTAAAGGATCATTTGCTTCTTTGATGTCAGATGGGATCTCTGAGACTGCCACATCAGTCTTCAGCTCAAAGACCGCAGTTTAGGTCTCTTAGGAGTCCAGTTGTTAATGGGGGAGAGGGAGGACACTGTGAAACTCATTAATGACTTATCTGGTCTGTCTGAAAAGAAATGGAGGCACTGGTTTGTGTTGGGAAGCCGTGCTTCAAAATCTCCCTGCTCAGCTGCAGAGTGGAGATAGCTGGGAAAGCCCAGGTGCCATTCGTGACAGCAAGCCCAGGCCAGTGCTGAGAAAGGGATCTGGACCTCTTTGCACAGCCAAAACCTCTGCATTCACCTGCAAGTAGAGGAGCCCCATTTCAGCACCTGTTTGCATTCAGGAGAGCCGATCTAAAAAGCCGTATTAAGGGGAAGAGTGAGAGTAGTTGCCTGTGTGCTGGTGTCCCCTGCTTTAATTAGGTTAGTTTCTTTCATGGCAAGTGCTGTCATACCAAGCTGAAAAATCAATACCATATGGCACAGCACTCAGATAGCAAACTTGGAGATTAATTAAAGGAGAAGTGCTTCTGTTGGGTCTCAGAGCATAGTAGCTATGATTAGGCATGGCTGAACTGGTTTGGAAATGCAAAGGCTGGGCAGCACCAGAGCTGAGCTGGACGCTCTGCCACTCTGGGGTCAGAACAAACTGTGATCTCCCTTTCTTTACTCGCTGAAATCACCAGTTTACATGTTTTCCTGGATTTTCCTGTGTCTTGCTTCCAGGACAGGGGAGGGATGTGCGAAGGGAAGCACTGTTCTGGAAGGCTTCTGCTTGGTGAGGTGCTGGGTATGAACATGGAGAAGGTGGTGCCTGGGGGCTCACTGTATTCCTGGGCCGGGAGCTGGGAAAGCCGTGGGAAGCAGCAGAAAGAAGGAGAGGAGAGGAGAGGAGAGGAGAGGAGAGGAGAGGAAAGGAAAGGAAAGGAAAGGAAAGGAAAGGAAAGGAAAGGAAAGGAAAGGAAAGGAAAGGAAAGGAAAGGAAAGGAAAGGAAAGGAAAGGAAAGGAATCTGACTTCATCACTTGGGAAGTTTCATTTTCAGGGTGCAAACCAGAGTGCGACGATGTCTACCCCTCTTTTGGGAGTTGCTGATTTAACGAATGTGGCAGCTATTGTGTGTGTTTGGGACCCTCACAGCCGCTTTTCTTCTGCCGATACTTTCTTTTCTTTTCTGCTTTAATGAGTGTTTCTCTAATTGACTTGATGATTTCTGTTTAATTAGCACATTTTGGAGGAATGATCAAAAAATAATAAGATAAAGTAATCAGACAAGCATAGTGCAAAGGAATAATAGCTCCTTTGTGGGGCTAATTGGAATGGACAGTCCATCGGCTAGTTTGGGGCTCCTCACAGTTGGATATTCCCAGCCTAGTTGTGCCTTGTGCCCAGAGCTTCCAAACACCCACACAGACCCAGCTTTGGTAGTCATTTCAATTAGCTTTAATGAGCTGTGAATGAGCACCAAGGAGAACCGAGTCTGGGCCTGACCTGTTTTGCCATTGCCCAGATTTTGTGTAAGGCTGTGGAAGCAGAGTTTGCCAAAACCTACGTCAGGTGTGAGGCCCTGGGTAGCACCAGGCAGAGCATCTCCAGGGAGGGCTGTGTCCCAGCTCACACATCCTGTGGAGGACAAGAGGGGATTGCCCACGGGGATGTGAGACGGGCAGATAAACGGTACTAGAAAGCAACAAGTTTGGCAGAAGCAAGAAGGAGTGGAAGCGAAAAGCAGCAGCTGAAGGAGCGACCAGAAATCAGAGCTACAGCTGTTGTGATGTTCCATCTGGGTTTCTTCCTGAATACTCTGTCCCTCCTGTACCCATACACGCAAACAGCTCTGGAACAAGCCCCACTCTCCTCCCTAGGAGCAGGAACAGGGCTTTCCACAGGCTACATCACCGATAGCTCCTGGAGACACACAGGGTGAGCTCTGCTTGCTCACCAACTGCCAGCCGTGCTTCCAGTCGAGGTTGTAGGTGTAGCACCTTGATGGCCATTTGTTCGCCCTGTGCTGGCTAGGAATTAATTAGGAGATGGGCTCCAGGCTGCTGTGACAGCTGTCTGCGTGCGGCACTTCCCAGCAGTTTGATTAAATCTGCGACACTCCAGATGTGAGCGCCCTGTGCAGCAGCACATGGTTTGCTCTTAAACTCCACTTAAACCGTGACTGCTCTTCTGGTTTTAATCAAAGGCAAATGCCTTAAGACAGAAATCTGTGCAGAGGAATTAGTAGGGATGTCTCTGGGGCGTGCGGAGTGGGACACGGAAAGGGACCCCCCGTGCCAAATTAGGGCTGACAACACTTGCAGCAAGCTGGGCTGGCGATGCTACAGCACTGAGCAGGTGGTGCACGGCCAGCTGTGGCTGCGCTCACCCTGCAAACCCTCTGCTTCACCCACATCCAGTCGAGCTACGAACGAAGCACTTCCCGCAGCCTGACAGTGCAGGGAGCACAGGTTCCCTGATTCATTTAACCCGTTCATGCCGCCTGCCTCTGCGCATCCATCACCCCAAAATGGACGGTACTTGGCCACCACACATACCTATTCCCACCTGGCCAGGAGTGCACACACAATCCACCACTGAGCCCTGCTGCAGCCTGAGGAGAGTCTCATCGCCTGCATTTCAAGGAGGAGGCTCATCTGTAACTTAGAGGTAGGGATTTAGCCTTGCAAAATACAGGTGTGACTGGCTACAACACCCTCGTCTTTGCTGCCTTCTCCCCTAGCTATGGCCTGTTTCTCAGTTTCTTTTCACCCACGTGTCAGAGGCAATGCTTTCTCAACAGCCATCACTTCCCCATGTTCCCAGCAGGACATGGAGGAGGCAGAAGAAAAGCCTTTTTTCTTCTATCCACATTTATTGAGGTTCCCACCCTTGCCAGATTGCCTGTGTTGCCATCAGCTGGCTGCTCATCCGGCTGCACTCCACTTCTGGGTCACCCTACACCTGTGCAAGGCCCACCATGGCCACCAACAGGCTGTCCGAGCTTGCCCTACACAGCAGGCGCCCAAGGGCTGCGGCGTCAGCATCATCCCTGGGGAGCAGGCTCCAACCCGCTCCCGTGCTGGTGTGCCAGGAGCTGCTGCAGGTGCGGGGTGTGGAGCTGGGGGGCAGCACCGGGCTGTGCCTGCTGGTGCAGGTACAATGGATGGGTGTGCAGTAAGGGCTGGGCTTTTGGAGATGGGTTCTCCATCCAGCCTGGGGCACAGGAGCCTCTTCCACCCTGAGCTGCCTGAAACTGTCAGATGGTCCTTTATTATTGACCTGATTCATATCTAAACCAGGGAGGTGAAAGCTGTCTTATCCCATTAGTAATCCCCTAAACCGGGCCTTTCAATACCTTCTCCTTGCTACCCCCTCCTCATTGCTACAGCAGGTGGTTGCAGGGTGAGTGCACATCCTTCTGGGGCTTTCCCTGAGCTCCACGGTGAAGACAGGGACTCCAAACACCCACCAAATGCTGGCTCTGGAGCAATCATTGGCTGAGGAGGGTCTGCCAAAATGCTGCATGGATCTGTAATCCCCTAAGGACTTGCAAGGCTTGTTCCCGGGGTCTGAGCGGGACAGCTCCAGGCACCCATCCCACCACGTGTGCCCTCCATCCTGTAGGTCATGGCAGGTGTCTGACGTGGTGGTGGAGCAGCCATGGGGAGGAGGGGACAACTTGGGGACTGTCCCACCTCGCTGTGTCCTTAGTCCTGCAAAGTGCAGCAGGGATTGGGGTGCTCCAGCATCAGCTGCAGGCAGCACTAGCCCCTCTCACCCCTGGGACACGGGACTGCACCGAGGCCGGGGTCCTGCGGCCTCGGGCTGCTCTGGTAGAGCCCTATGGAGATTGTGGCTGCTGGGGCACCTTGAGGCTGCTGGGCCGGCTGGCACAGGCACCCTGCCCATGGAAAGGGGGGGCAAACCCCAGGGAAATTAGAGCAAGGGGCGATGTTTGATGTTCTGCTCTTTAAGCGATTAATAATCTTTCGGCGTCGGAGAATCAGCTGAAAATCTTCCTTGGAAAATAATGAGCAGAGAAACATTTACTGATTAGTCTAATCCCAGCTAATCCTATCTGATGAGCATATATCAAGATATCCTTTAACTGATTTATTGTCCAAAGGACCGGAGGAGATGCCCTTCTTCACCGTGGCTGGGGGAGCTGGGGGTGGCAGCAGGTGTGTCCCCACACCCCACCCCACTGTCCTGTCCCGGGAGCGGGTGTGTCCCCATCCCCCAGGGCACGGCCTCGGTCACCCTCCGTCCTGGGCAGCAGCGCCATATCCAGGCCACCTTGCCAGCATGGGGAGATTTAATCGCTATTTCCATTTCTGCATCTATCGGCTTTCTCTTGGGTTTGAGCTTTTATGTTTCATAAACTGATTAGGAGCAATTATACGTGCTTTATCCCCAAACTTTCCAAATGCCTAGGCCATATGCATATTTAAGGCTTCATCATCTCTCCCAACAGCTCAGCCTCAATGTAAACTGCTGAAATCAAGCTGATTCTGGGACAACATCAAAAATTAGGGTTTTAACCACTAATATCTGCTCGAACAGGAAATTTGTTGTGGGTGGTGGCCGGATTATGACTTCTAATTACTGCGGCAGATCCTCCCTGCCTAGCAGTGAAAGTCTCCTGTTCCAGCAAAACTGCAGCAAAACCACTCCGGAGAAGCGAAGATGCCCGAGGGGATCCCGGGGTGCTCTGTGCCTGGGCAGGGGGCAGCCCTGGGTGGGAATGCCCCAAGCATCCCTGCATCCCAAGCACGCGGGTACCGTGAATTGGTGGCTTTGGAAGTGTGACCACAGTCCCGCACCTCCCGTTCCCCTCACACCCATTTGCCTTTCTTGGTGCGAAGCACGATGGTCCAGAGGGTCCCCCCCGCCAGCCCCCAGCGCCGGCCACGGCAATTATCCTAAATGAAAGTTATTGTTCTGCTAATCCCAGGAACAGCTTGCGATGGGAGATTTGGGTCTTTCTTTAATAATGCAAAGTTAATGCGGAGTCCCCTTGTAATTATCTTTATCAGAAGGACCCTCGGTTAATCTGACCGTCCAATGAAGGCCTGGATCAGGCGGCCCGTGTAAGCCGGTTGTAAATCATTTCCATCAACAGATGAAGGGAAGGGGGAAAAAAATTGCAGCCCAGGTGCAAGAATCTGGGAGCAAAAGGGAGCATAGAGGCCAGGCACCTCGAGGCGGCCCCGGCTCCGGTGGCAAGACACCTGGGGTCAGGGAGGGTCCTGCCCAACAGCCCCTGGCTGTTCCCGTCCCTGTATCCAGGGTGCTGAGCCCAGTGGGATGTCCCATCTGAGATGTGGAGCTGAAGGGTCTCGGTCTGGAATGGGGGTCCTGGGGAGTGCGCTGCCGGGCACTGGAAGGTGGGATACGGGGACATGGGGACATAGCAGGGGGTTCCTGGGAGGAGACCCGGGGAGGGAACCCAAGGGGATGTGAGGGGATTCATGGGGTTTGGAGGGGAACGGGGTGACCGGGCCGGGGCGGGACAGGCACTGAGAGGGGGTCCTGGAGAGGATCTGAGCGAAACCGCGGGGAACCCGGCGGGGGG
>VZTD01001495.1:209270-226256 GCA_013397725.1 Rhagologus leucostigma | reverse complement strand
CCGGCCCTGGCCTTCAACCTGGGCTGCGACCCCGCCGCCGCCGCCCACCTCCGCCTGCAGGTGAGCCGGGGCCGGGCACCCCGGGCACCGGGCCGGCGGCAGCCGCGGCTCACGGTGCGCGCCGTCCCCTCCGCAGAGGTACGAAAGGACCGGCGCCGCGGATGGGAAGGGCAGCCGGTCCGTGCTGTCCGTGCCCCCGTTCGCTAAGGAGCTGCATCTGGAGATCGTCTGCTCGCCGGCCTACAGCACCCGGGGAAGCTACGACTGCGTGCTCTACAGGCACTTCGAAACACCGCGGTGAGCTGTGCGGGGTGGGCTCGTGATATACGCTGTGTGTTTGTGCCACACGCTGGGGATGTGCACATCGACACCCTCAGTGCAGCTGCTGTGTAGTTTTAGAGTATCCCCTTGCATTGTCCTGTCACGAGTGTGCTCTGCTTGGACACAACACTGCTTGTCCTGTCCTTCAGAAGTCATCTTCAAGTCTCCTGCCTCATGATCCCCCATCTAGTGCTGAGGGCTTGCAAGTGCTGCCCACAAACCTCTATTGTGGGCCGCGTTTATAATCCCAGTTTTCAGTTGAGTAGTCAGGAAACTGGATGTGTTGCCATCTTCTCTTCTGACACCTGTGCCCGAGCATCTTTCATATGACTGTCAAGGCTGTCTGTTGGAATTATCCCCAGCTGTTCCTTAGATAAGGTGGAGATTTTGTCTGAATGAGACACTCTAATGACGTTCCTTTTCTATACCATTCCCAGTCTGGATACGCCTGGTTCCACCCAGTGCATGCCAAATCTTTCAGTGGCTATTGGTGATTTATTTATAGGCAAGGAGTGAGTCAGTACAAATAGTTACATTATTTTCTGTAAAAACACTTGTGATGCAGGGCAGGGAGGGCACACAACCAGAAGGATTTACTCTCTTTCACCGGTGAAACTCTCTGGTTTTTTTGTAGGCTGGTCCAGGAGGGTGACATCCTGTGTGTTCCAACATTTGGAAATGCCGAGTTTATAGAACTAAATGCAGACAAGTTCCTAAGGTGGGTGTCAACAAACTGTGGCTCTATTACTTGGTACCAGAACAGCAGAGAAACTTTTCCACGATTGACTCTCTTGAAATCAGACAGCTTATTCCATTCTGATCTGTCCCTGGATTTTAGTGGTTTATCTGTCTTTTAATATACTGGGAAGAGAGAAGGGTTTTTGTTGGATTATGGAGGGCTGCAGCTAAGAGGGACGCCTCTGTTAGCTCATTCGAATAGTCAGGAAGGGAAGAAAGGAAAAAAAAGAGAGCAACTGATGGGGATAAAGAGTGAAGAGGAAGGGGTGGCCTGAGGACAGTCAGAGCCACATAAAGAAAGCAAAGTGGGAGCTGGGCTTCTCCACTTGTGACAAACAACAAAATGTGAATACAAGCCCTAGGAGTTCATGTTAGAATAACTTTTTGTTTCACCACCAGTTCTGCCTTTCTTGGTTTTGCTCATGTGGCTTCGGAACAGTTGTGCTAAATGGGAGAAGGTCCCCTTTGTAGCAGGGTAAGGGTGCTCACAGTGGCATTCCCAACATTCACACTGGCTGATCCTTGTGGATACTGCAAGAGGACAAGAGTATCTCTGCTCACCTGTGCATTTCAGCTGTCTTCTTGTTGACATTTATATTGCTACTGCCTTCAAGATCTTGGCTCAGCAGTTTAGAGTGCTTGTTTTTTTCCCTTAGGTGGCCAGAGCTTTATTTCAAGGTGAAGAAGATCGTAGGCATGGTGGAAGACGAGCAATCTGAGGGTTACCTGGTGGACACCCAGCACACGTCTCTCTATCTGGTGAGATGTCGGTAGAGAGCAGAGAGAGGAGATGTGAGGCTGAGCTTGCACTGTGGATGACGAATGTACCTGTGGAGGCTTGTGCCTCCTGCCATTGGAAAATGACATTTCAGGACAGATCTTGTCACTTGACACCTGTGTTTACTTGGGCGGTGTTCTTCCTTTCTCACAGGTGGGTTCGACAAACAGCCCTGTCCCATCTGCCCCAGCCTATAACGGCAGTGAGTTCTGGAGCAGTTTGTCTCCTGCGGGACTTTCTGATGTGGTGAAACAGCTCTGTGATGCTCTTCGGCCTCACCTGAACCGTCGGTGAGTTAGAATTGCTTGGAGTGAGCCCTGGAAGAGGTGGGACCATGGCCATGACCATGGCCACAGGGAGAACTCCCTGTCTGTTACAGGGCCAGTGCACTGAGCAGCATGGGCAGCGTTCTCCTCTCGGGGCCGAGCGGCAGCGGGAAGCTGATGGCTGTCAGAGCTGTGTGTAGCTGCCTCAACCTCCACCTCTTCAAGGTAATTCCTGGATCGGTGGATTTACAACAGACAGAGAATTCTGGAAATGTTTTTTAAGTCAGCCCTGCCAATGCTGCACGAGCCTACCCAGGAGCTGCTTCCATGCGCGCATGCGGACGAAAGGAGTCTGAGTATGCTGAGTTTAGCAGCTCAGGCATAAGCGTGAAGAGGTGCTTCCTCTGGAATGTACCCTCCAGCGCTCCAGAATCAGTAATTTAGAGATGTCTTTGTCCAGGGGGTGCATTTGTACCTTTCTTTGCTGCGAGTTGCTATTATTGCTGTCAGGCTGATGTACTTTACAAGTACCACAGTATGCAGTTGTTTCAGCAGACTAATATTCTGTCATTGAGTTGACGCTATACCCTGGAGGGTGGCAGGAACTAAAATACACTGAGGTAAATTGGAGCAGTGATGAGGGCAGGAATTGCATTGGCATTGGGTGTTTGTTTTCAATTGTCCCTGCATAGGTTGGGCAAAAGGCATGTTGGTAAGTGAGGCACAGATGATGCTGAGATCTTCTTTAGCTGAGCAGGAAAAGAAAAGCAGCCCTCGGTTTCATGCTAGCACGTGTACCAGACCTGGCTCAAAATCTGTTGGCATGTGAAAGAGCTGCCCTCTAACTGTGTTCACGTTCACCACCACCCCCCTGCCAAGAGTGGTGAAGTGGCAGGTGAAATTCACTGGAGCTGGTTTTATGTGGATGGTTATGTATTTCAGGCTGACTTGTCAGTGTTAAGAATTTGGTTTTATGTCAATGGCTCCATGAAAACTTGTGCTCTGCTCTCCATATGTGAAAAAAAATCGGGTCACATTTTACAAAACAGACTTGAGAGTAGGTGCCGTTGCTGTGCAGATCCATGTCTTGACACAGGTTGAATGTCATGCACAGTCCTGGTCTCCCCATCACAAAAGCATAAAACCGAACTGGAAAAATTCAGAGAAGTACACTGGGTAAGATCAGGGGTCTAGACCAGTTTCTGTGGGTAAAAGCTGAATAAGTTCTTCAGCTTGAAAAATAAAGAATTTAGGGAGAGTTTGAGACAAGTTTTTACAAGATCTTTTTGAAAGAGTTTTTCACAAGAGCTTGAGTGGTCAGCAGAGCATGGAAGGTGTTCAGTTTTTTCTGTGCCAGCGTGAGGCCTGTGACTGTCAGATGAAGCTAGTGGGAGCAGACAAGCTAAAAGAGATGCTTCTCTGTCTAGGTAAGAGTATTTGGACTAGAAATCTACTGTTATGAAACCACATCTGAGTGGGAAAAGCCCTTTTGATGGGAGTGGTAGGTGCCTGGATGGTCAAAGTGAGGTCTAACACCTGTCTCTGTCCAGCACAGAAGGTTCTGGGAACCAAGAGAGTCTTCACTGACTTGTTAAAATTGCTGTTTTCCTTCAGCATACCTCTTTTGTTCACTCTGGTGGTCCGGGAGTATCCCACAAATGCTTTCATTTCCTTGAATCTTGAATAGAGTTATGTTTGCAAAAGTTGAGAGGAAGTCATGTGGTGACTTTTCTAGGAGACTTTCTGAAATTCTGGAAGGACATGGAAGAAGAAGAAAAATGGAGATAATAGGGCTGGAAGGCTCCTCTTTTTGTGGAAGGAAATCGTGGGCTTGCTCCTTTTTTGTGGATATTTTTAGAGTAAACTCTTTCCTGTTCTTTACTCTCCAAGTAAAGCTGTAACAGTGGGTCAGTGGCTCACTGCTGTGCAGCTCATCTGGACATGATCCTTTGCGGTGCTGAGCTCTGACTTTTCTGCAGATGTGCCACAGCTCTTGGGATCCAATGCAAGATTGTAGGGATTTCACAGGACCTTCAGATCCACGTTTAGGATGTGTTTGGGAGCACTCTGCCACTGCCATGTCCTGTCAGGTGGCCTCAGGTTCTAGTGGGGGGTGTGTGCAAGGCTGCAGCTCTGGTTTCAGCTTTGTGTGCTGCTTTTAAAGACTAACACTATTGAAGACAGAGATACTCTCTGACCATCTTACTCTCCTACGCCAGCTTTTACACTCTCTCCTCCCTTTCTCACTCACTGCAGTGCTTACACTGCCATTCCACCTGCTCTTCCCTTTCTCTGACTGCTGTGTCTGCCATCCCACCAGGACACAGTAATTCTTTCCCACTCTGATCTCCACCACTTGATGATAAACAGTTTTTTGTCCTTTCTCTCTGCCTTTTGGTACTTGCCCACAGATAATGCTGCCATTAGGCCTGCCACAACCCTAACTCCTGTTTTTTTTCTATCGTGCATGGAGCACAGGAGTTGCTCTGCTCTGTGTCCCTGTCCTTACCCTTTACATCAGCTCTTGAGCTCTTCTCCCTGCTCCAGGCTACCTTTTCTGAGGATGAAACTCAGGGAATCCCAGAGTTGGTTTGGCTCTCCCTGGACAATCTCACAGCACCAGGAGGCAGCACTGCCTGTTCCCAGGCTGCTGTTCAAGGCTCACCAGTCACCTCTCCTCTTGTGTGACTTCATCAAGTGTTTGCTTTGTAAACACTGTCTGGGCTTCCCGCCACCTATAACTTCCCCCCAAACACCCGTCACCTTTACCTTCTTCCTGCACTTTGAGCCTGTCTGGCACTGGTTGAGCAGTTTCCTGGGCCTCCTCCTCTACTCATTGCACTGTTCTGCAAGACACTTTGTTCTCCCTCTCTTCCACAGCTCTCACCTCCCTTCCAGCTTAGGTTGCTGAGCTGTGATACCCCCTGTATCGATTCCTCTGGTCCCTTTGCCTCACCTTTTTCAGATAAGACCCTCCTGCCCACCTCATCTCTTGCAGAGAAGCAAGAAACAGCCATTTATCCATGCCAAGGCATCCTGAATGTGCCTATTTTGAACACGACCTGAACGTGTCTCTGGGAAATACCCACTTGGATCTCCTCTGAGCTCTGAATTGCCCGTGGAAAGCTTTGTGGAATGTTGTCCTAGGCCCCCCAGCTGTCCGTGTTGCAACTGTGTTGTGTGGTGTGTCTGGCAGGTCGATTGCGTCAGTTTGTGCAGTGACACCAGTGCAGCCACAGAGGAGAAAGTACAGGCGGCCTTCACCCGGGCCCAGCAGTACCAGCCCTGTGTGCTCCTGCTGAAAGACATCGAGGTGCTTGGCAGAGACCGAGACGGCCTCGGAGAGGATGCCAGGGTCATTGCCACTCTCAGGCAGCTGCTCCTGGACACAGACCCAGCGCTGAGGTATGGGCCCGGCTCATTTGCTGCGGGCATCCGAGGTAATTCTTTGCTTCTGCCAATGGCCTAGCCATGGGAGAGTGAGCTGGCGTGTGTGATGGCAGTGTAAGAGGGTACTTGCACAGAGCTGAGACCGTGCACTGTCCCCTTTCTCTCAACAGCCAGCCTGTCCTGGTGATTGGCACAACCTGCAAGCCCCAGAATGTCCCCACAGATGTGCAGACTGCTTTCCTTCATGAGGTGAAGGTCGAAACCCCTTCAGAGGAGCAGAGGAGGTTGATGCTGAGCATGCTGACTGCCAGCCTGCCTCTGGGCAAAGAAGTGAGCCTGTCCAAGCTGGCCCGCAGGACTGCCGTGAGTAAAACCACAGCAGCAGGGGGAGATGTGCCGGCTGGGACTGCTGGGCCAATGTCCCCTAGCTGGCCTTGGAGAAAGGGGGTAATTCCCACAGCCCAGTCAACTTCTTCAGTGGTTAATCCTGGTGCTCAGACACCAGCTTTTAAATGCAGATTTCTAGTGCCTACAGACTCCACACCTTTTGCAGAGGTGTTGGCTGATGTTCAGCTCTGCTAATAAAAAAAGATGGAGCTAGAGCCTTTAACCAGAGGCTCAAGGGACAGCTCTGCAAGGAATTTTTCCCCATACTTTTTATGGCCTAGGTGTAGCTGTGGTCAGGGACTGAACTGATGCTCTTTGTTTCCACATTCACAGGGATTTGTGCTGGGAGATTTCTGTGCCTTGCTGTCCCACAGCAGCCGGGCTGCTTGCACCCGCATCCAGGCCTTGAGGTAGCGCAGGCAACAAGGCAGGGGGCAGGGAGGGCAGGGGCTGCAGCCACCCTGATCGTGCCAGGAGTGGGGCAGAGCCTGACCCCTTCCCTTTCCTTCCTCACCAGCTTTCCAGGCGGACTGAGCGAAGAAGTGGAGAGGGATTTTTGCACTGCTGGGTTCCCGGTGCTCGAGGAGGATTTTAGTGCTGCTCTGGACCAGCTGCATGACGCCCACTCGCAGGCAGTGGGAGCCCCAAAGGTGGGATGCCGGGACACAAGGAGGGGGTGGGTTCTGCGGAGCTCTTGGCTCAAGATGCCCGTTGCAGATCTTGCAGGGCTATGCTCTGACACGTTGTTTCCTGCTCTGTCCTTCCATGTATTCCCCCAGCTTTCACTGGGAAGCAGTCCTCTGGACATTCCCCCATTAATTTTCACCCTCTTAGCTTGGAATTTGTCAGGGCAGCCCTTGCAGTGCTAATTGCAGACCAGTTAACTGGCTGGTGCTGGAGGGGTGCCAGCTGTGCAGCTCAGCCTGCTGAGGGGCAGAGGCTGCCTCACTGAGCTCTCCCCAGCCCCCTGGCCTGAGGGAACAAAGAGGCTGTGGCACAGGCTGCTGAGGGAGTTTCTCCCTCACTTGATCCCTGGCCTTGGATGCTGCACTGATGCTGCTGAGCTGGCATGGCCTTTTCTGACAGACAGGCAGTTTGAAGAACTTGGAGTTTTTTCAGGGAAAGTGACATGGAGAGTCCAAGAAAACCAGCAGTCAGCTTCTCAGGAGGGGTGGGATCTGCCTCTGGCAGCTCGGCACCCAGGGAAGCAGCATTTGGGGTGACTGGTTTGGCTGGGTAATGTGGTGTTAGGCCCAAGCAAAGTGATCAGAAGCTCTTTTCCATGCCCATGAGTGCAAGTGAACTCAGCACAGGACAGGAAGCCTTCCCCTTGGAGCAATTCCTCTGGCACCTTCCCCAGTTGCCCACTTAATTCACGAAGCGAGCTCTGCTTTAAGGTGTTTGCCAAGTTTGCTGTTAGACAAATAACCACAGAGCATGCTCAGCAGTGAGCTGTGTGAATGGGAGCTAATTTTGTTTGTATTTTACGTTCCTCTATTGATTTCTTAGTAAATGGTTGTGGTCAGAAAGGCCATTAGCAGACCTGGATACTCTCAACGTACATCGCTTTCAGTTCCCTGCTTCCACTTTCTGGTTAGTCACACATTTGTCTGCAGTTACAGCCTGAGCCTTCCGGAGAGGACTGATTCCAAACCTCCACTTGTTAACAGTGTCTGCACCATCTCTCAGACTTACAATGTGCTCCCCTGAAGACAACCTTGCTGCAGTTTTCCAGCTCCTGTGCTGTCTGTAGAGCTCTTTCTAGCGAGGGAGGATAAGCAAAAGTGCAGAGGAGAGGGCAGCTCTTCCATTCATTGTGGCTGCAGAAGACGGGCCCGTGACCTTTTGCTTTAAAAGGTGTTTTTTTTTTTCTGAAAATCCTTGTTTTGTTTGACCTGATTTTCCTGGTGGTCTTGCTGGACAGCTAAAGAAATAAAATGAGATAACATAGTCTCAAGTAGTGAAGGAAGGAGATGCAAACTGGCTGAGGGGGAAAGAATTTTGCCCTAGCCTATTTTTAAACTCCCCACTTGTGCTGGCACCAACAGCCAGCAGCTGGGGGGAAGTGTTGTGGGGTTTTGCTTTCTCTGCACGTTCCCAGGAGAGCTGCTCTGACTCTCAGGAGGATGTCATGCAGGCTGTGGCATTCCAGCTATTTCTAAAGCCGTGAGCAGAGCAGCAGCGTGCTCTGGGATAGTTTTGCTCAGCACAAAATAACCCAAGAGGCATTGGGTCACCCGTCTCAGGTTTGATGTTTTCTCTCTGTTCTCCGTGACCCCTCGCATGTCTGCAGCTGACCCCATCCCTATCTATTTCTCGTGAGCATGCATGGACTTTGTTCTTGCATCCCCCCTTTCAAAAGCAGTGAGTGTTCCATACACTGTCCTGCAGGATGTCTGTCCCTCACATCCTCCTTGCCGTCAGAGGACCTGGCAGCCCAGGTTCTGTCCCTCTGCAAGGTGTGAAGCCCTTGCACAGTCTCACCCCCCTGGGGGACAAGGCGCCCTGAACACGAGTCACTCGTAGTTGCAAGATCCAGATTTCTTTTTTTTTTTTTTTTTCCCAGTTTTTGTTCTTTCTTATTTTTACCTTCCCTCATGTATCCCAAAAAGCTATCTACAGCAGGACTCTCTCCCCTCAAAGCTGCAGGGAGCTCTGGCAGATACTTTCCCTGGGGTATTTTTGCAGACAGATGATACGAGGGGCACTGGAGGATTGGAGATGAGGTGCACACCGTGAGTGCAGCATGCCTGGGGACGTGTCTGTACAGTTTGTTTTCTCCATTGCAAAGCTCAGAAGAGGGGAAATGTGGATACTGGATACTGAAGCAAGAGCTGCCCAGGCACGCTCGGGGCTCAGGAGTAAGTGCTGACCAGAGTTCTCCCTCTCCTGGCAGATCCCCTCAGTGTCCTGGCAGGATGTTGGTGGGCTGCAGGAGGTGAAGAAGGAGATCCTGGACACTATCCAGTTGCCCCTGGAGCACCCAGAGCTGCTGTCACTGGGCCTGTGCCGCTCTGGTCTGCTGCTGTACGGGCCTCCAGGGACAGGGAAGACCTTGCTGGCAAAAGCTGTGGCAACAACGTGCGCCATGACGTTCCTTAGGTGAGAAGTGTGCGTGGGACTGACTTTCTCCTGGCAGGGGATGGGTGTCCTCTAACTGGCTTCCTCTTCTCCCTGTCCCGCAGCGTGAAAGGGCCGGAGCTCATCAACATGTACGTTGGGCAAAGTGAGGAGAACGTGCGCAACGGTGAGGATGTGCATCCTGCTCCTGCGCGTGGGAACCTGGGGCTTTTCTGTAGTGCTGCAGGGAAGGAGCACTTAAACCCCCCTTCCCAACTCCCACCTACAGCCCTCAGCAAGGGCTTGAACCCAGCTGTCTACGACAGTCCGTTCCCTGCTCCCTGGGGCTTCCCCTCCTGCTCTCTCTGCTCCTGTTGCTCCTGTCCCTGGTGTTCCTGGTGGGACAGCAGCCCCTCAGAGGCACAGCTGAGCCTCGGGGCCCATCCTGCTAGGTGCTGCCTGTTCCCACTTTATTGAGCCACTCAGGCAGGAGCAGTTGGTGGTAGTGATACAGTGGGCGTTTGGTTTCCATCCACAGCTCTTCCCTTCTGGAAATGTAGCAGGTCCTGTTGCTGCTGACTGCTCCTCCAGGTCTTTTTCACCTTTTGTGCTGTCTCCTCACAGTGTTTGCCAGAGCCAGGGCAGCTGCTCCCTGCATTATCTTCTTTGATGAGCTGGATTCCCTGGCCCCGAGTCGTGGGAGAAGTGGAGATTCAGGGGGTGTCATGGACAGGTGAGTGAGTGAGCATCAGGTGTCCTTGGGAGAGCAGTATTCCTGCCTCAGCTGCGGGCAGTGCATGAGATTGCCCTGAAAGGCAGAGTCCATTCCACCCCTCTTTCTCTGTTTTCTCCTGTCTCTGCTCCCCTAAGCTCTCAGCACGGCCTGTCTCTTCTCTCTGAGCATTAGTACTGCTGTTTGCATTGCCTCAGGTTCCCGATTGCCCAAGCTAGTTGTGCAAACATTTGGTTAAGACAGTCTCCTCCATCTGCTTCTGTGGCTGCCAAGTGCTCCCTTTGGCCTCTCCAAGGTCATCCTTCACACCCCTGCTGTGCTCTCCTCCTATTAGCTGCTGTTTCCCTGTGGTGGGAAACCTTTCAGCTGCTTCTGGTAGAAGCAAAGTATGTGCAGCTTAGAGAGACCCATAAACAAGGTTATTTTCCCTAGGCCTCTTCTGCTAAGCTGGCAGTCCCCATCCAGTCTTGCTCTTCTGAAGGACTGTCTGGGGTTTGGACTACTGTGCAGTGAGCCCACGTGCTCGCTGGCTGTGCTAATGGGGAAGTCTGGATGGCTGTGTAAGGGCTGTTCAGGGAAGAAAAACAGGAGCTGAGGTCCAAGAAATGAACCTGCCACTGGCCTCACTTCTTCCTCTTTTCATTGGTGGCTGAAGGAGACACTGGGTGACTTGCCGAGGCCTAGTTGTAAGCATCCTGTCTTGCTCCCTGCAGAGTTGTCTCACAGCTCCTTGCAGAGCTTGATGGCCTTCATTCCACCAGAGACGTCTTTGTCATCGGAGCCACGAACAGGCCTGACCTTCTGGACCCAGCTCTGCTACGGCCGGGCAGGTATGTCACAGCCTACCCTGCCTCGCTCCAGGAGTTCCCCAGAGCTCCTCAGGCTGTGGTGAGCAGGACTGTGTCCCCACCATGTTCCCTCTACAGAGATTGTTCATGAAGCCCTCTGGTCCTGGCTCACAGGAAGCCAAGAGGAGGCCCGTGCCTGTGGCTGTAGCAGCAGCATAAGAGACCACGGCTTGTTGCCCCCAGCACTCTGGTTACTGCCCCAGCAGCACAGCAGGGCCATGAGGGACCTGCTGTTGCACCAAACTGGTGACAGGAATTGCTGCCCCAGGGCCTTTTCTGCAGAGCTGCCCTCCAGCCAGTCCTCAAGCCTGTGACTTGCTCGTCCTGGGGCAGGACTTTGTGCCTGCTGTTGTTGGACCCTCTGTGGTTCCTGTCAGCCCATTTCCCCAGCCTGCCACTGGGGAAAGAGCAGCCCTGCCCTCCAGCACATCGACTGCCTCAGGCTCTGTATCATCCACAAACTGGACAGCAAAAGGAGCTGTGCCAGGGCCACCACCCTTCAGCTCCTGGCACACAGGGCTGAGCACTTGCGGCAGGTTTGCTTTGGCCTGTTCTCAGCTGTCTTCTCTCTGCCGACAGGTTTGACAAGCTGGTCTACGTGGGCATCAACGAGGACCGGGAGTCGCAGCTGCAGGTGCTGAGCGCCGTCACCAGGAAGTGAGTGACCCTGTGCTCTGGCAGCAGCTTCCCACCACCCTCCAGGGGGTCACAGCCCTCCTGGGGCTGAGGCTTAGCGTGCTCCCTCTTGGCTTCATGTCTGAGCCCTGGGGAGCACCTGAGGTCACAGCGGGTAGGGGAGGAGGACAGAGCAATTTTCAGAAGCAGAACTAGGACTGGTTTTTCTGCAAGATGGGAGAAGCTCAGCCTGCCTGTCCAAGTGGAGGGGTTGGTAGAGTTTTCCAGCCACTGTGCCCATATGCTCTTCTTAAGGAGCTCAGACAGATCCTAATGGTGCAGTGAGACCGCAGTGCAGCTGCAGGACAGGGAGCTCCCATTTGATCCCTTACTGTTTGCCAATCCAAGTGTGAAGGCAGCTCCATTCGTCTCATTGCCTCTCCTCCTGGGGTGCTCAGCGGTGTTCAGGCTGTGATCTATGTGTCTTTGCAATCACTGGTTGTGTGGGATCACTGAGCAGCAGGGTTTGGCTGCTTTTCCAGCTGCTCTGAGCTCCTGAGAGCATCTCTGGAGGGAGAAAAGCAAGCCCTGCAATTCAGGTGCAGAGGTACCACCCCCCACGGCTGGGTGAGTGGCTGTGACTGCAGGGATTTTGTCATGGATAGCTGTGATCACCTCTGCCTGTGACCGTAAGTTAGTAGGAGAGGTGGGAGCATGGGCTGGCTGCAAGCAGCTTGTCACACCCTGTGTCTTGGCCACCATGCCCTCCAGCAGCAGCTGGTCATGCTGAAGGAGGCTCACTGTCTGCAGCATGGCTCTGATGGGATGGTTTGGTGTTAGAGTGGTTTGTACTGTCTGTCATTAAACATGCTCTCACCCAGCCCTGGCTGTAGGTTGTTCCCAGGCATGTGGAGCACTTAATTTATCTAGGTGAGAAGTCAAACACCAATTGCATAAACAGACGGTGTTCTAGAGAGTCATCCCGCACCATGGCGCCAAGATTACTCCCTGCATCCTTTGTGCTTCCTAGGCTGCAACCAGAGAGGCCCAGATAAGTTGTGGATGCCCCATTCCTGGACATGTTCAAGGCCAGGCTGGATGGGGCTTGGAGCATCTTTGTTTAGTGGAAGGTGTCCCTGCCTATGGCAGGGGAGTTGAAACTTGATGATCTTTAAGATCCCTTCCAACCCAGACCATGCTGTGATTCAAAGTTTCCTTTGATCCTTAGGAGAGAGGACCCTGCTGCAGGGATGTTTCAAAGAGAGATGTTTCACTGTTGAAAAAAACAATAAAGCAAACTCAATGATTTTTTTTTTTTTGAGTGTGCAGAGCACATTCCGGAAGTGGCTAAGCATGAGTACTCTGCTTGTTCCTGCCCAGTCTCACTGGCTGCCACAGCGCTCCTGATCTGTTTTTTCTGTGGCTTTTACACCTGCATTTTCCTCTCTTGGCAGGTTTAAACTGGATCCTTCCGTGAATCTCACCACCATCCTAGAAAAATGCCCAGCTCAGCTGACAGGAGCAGACATCTACGCCCTGTGTTCAGATGCCATGATGTGTGCTGTCAAACGCAAGGTGGAGTGGATTGAGGAAGGTAGGAGCCCTGCCCTCACCTGTCCCACGTGTTGGAGCAGCCCAGCACACGGGCAGAGAGGAGAGTTACCACTGCTGGTGGCTGGGCTGTGTGAGAAGATCCTCAGCAGCTTTGGGACCACAGTGCTGGTTTCTGGGTTATTGGCAGGCGGGCAGTTTCTGCAGATGTGGTCATCTCCACCTCCAGTGCTTGGCCCCGGGGGGGAGAGAGACACAGGTTTTCCTTGCAGTCTCTGACAGCTGGAGAGCGGGCTTTTGGATCTTGCCAGCTGCCCCTGTTCTCAGCCTTTTCCCGTTCTTTCTCTCATGCAGGGCTGGATACGGAGAAGTCTGCTCTCATCCTGACCATGGAAGACTTTCTGCAGGCTGCTGCCAGGTTGCAGCCATCAGTCTCTGAGCAGGAGCTGCTCAGGTACAGACTGATCCAGCAGAAGTTTGCGGCCTGCTGATGCTCAGCAGAGCTGGGACTGGAGAACAGGCACAAACAGGCACCTGCCTGCTCTTCTCTGATGCCTCCCAGGCCCCCTTCCTTTGAGCTTGGGTGAAAACAGTGTCTGTGCAGTTCCCCAAGCCAAAGCCTGGTGGAAGTGCTACTCTGCTCAGCCAGGAGGGTGGTGGGTTCTGTAAGGGTCCCTCACGCACCAGCGGTGCGCTGTGGCCGCCGGGAACATAGCAGGGTGACTTCCTTGCGGGGACAAAGCCGAATCCCATGGCTGTGGGCAGTGTAGCAGTGTCTCCATGGGTGACAGGCCATTCATTGGTGGGGGAGCAAGGCTCAAACTGCACCTGGTTTGGCAGCGAGTGCGGGGCTGGAGGCCGCTGCTTGTTGGGTTGTCAGCCCCCAGTGAGAGGTGCTGGCCAGAGGGCAGCAGGACACAGGGCACTGCTGCTCCAGCTGGCCTGGACTTGACATAGTCTCTGAATAAATACAGGTTTTTTAGCTCTAGGTGTTCACTGCCTGACTTCAAGTTGTTGCTTGCTGATGGTGTCTGTAGGCTCAGGAAGGTCTCTGCAAACGTCTGTGTGGGCTGGGTGGTGCAGAGAAATCATTGTCCTGCAGGCAGAGAGGGGAAGCACACCTGTGAACCAGGCTGGGGCCACTTTCATCCTGCCAGAATGGCTGGAGCCCGTGGTGGATGAGGAGAGCCTCAGGGAGTGGGGCTTGCTTAGCTGGGAGCTGAGCTCCCTCCGCAGAAAGGGCCCAGTTCTTGCTGGAGGCACTGGGTGACAGGACATGTGGCGAGAGGAGCAAGTGGCAGCAAAGAAATTCCCGTTGGGTAAGAGGAAAAACTTGTCACGGGGAGAAGGCAAGCTTCAGCCTTGGACATATTCAACCTTGTCTGGAGCAGCCTGGACCTGCCCTGTCTGCACTAATCTGTGCTGAGCACCACTTGGCCCAGACCCTTGAGGTCCTGTCTCACCTCCCTCTGCAGCCTCACCGCAGCTGCTGGCAGCATCGTGTATCCCCTGCTTCCCAGCCTTTTCCGAGGGTGACAAACAAATGGCACTTGAGCTGTGTGTGGCAGCTGCTGTGGCCCGGTGCCTGCAGCTGCCTTTAGCCTCTGGGCAGCTGGAGAGGGTGCCGGTGCCAGGTTTTGCCCCACCTGCTGTCAGCACTGAGCCTGCTGACAGCTGGATCCCTGTGCCAGGCATGGTTGTGAGGACCTGCTCCCCCCGGAACTCCTCTGCTACGGGCTGGTTCTACAGCAGCTTCTGGCATTCCATGTGTGATTCCCCAGCTGCTGCATGCCTGGAGCCCTGTGGCTCTGGCTCTGGCGCCTGAGCGTGTTGAGACAGGGCTATCCCTGACCGCACTGCTCCGTGCTGCTCCATGTGGGCACCACATCTTCCCCAGGGTGGAGTGGAGGGAGCTGCAGCCACACCAGAAGCACTGCTGGAGTCCCCAGTGTGGAGCCTCCCCACTCTGGGAGCCCTAGTGGGGGGCTGGGTACCCCTATATGGGCTGAGGAGTGTCAAGAAGAGTCAGCACCTGTTTGGGAGGCGCGTGTGAGAAAATGGGTTCCAGCACCCTCCTGCGAGCGGTGCTGCTGGGATGTGCAGCCACCTGGGAGCCAGCACACCCCTCCTTCCGCTTCAAGGGGGCCCCCAAGCCCCACACTGCAGGCATGTCTGGCAGCTGCAGCTGGGGGCTTGGCGGGGAAGCTGTGCCTGCCCCCATCCTGTGCTGCCCCCAGGCTGAGCACCACCTTCCACAGAGTCCTGAGGAGGCTGTGGCCGTCCCCCTTGCCCCGTACCCATACAGGGACACACGGACCATGATCGCAGGTAGCTCTCACAAGTGTTCTTAATTAGGGGAGGGGTCTCCCAGGTGGCTCTCAGCCATGTCCCCACCCCCTGCTTGGACCCACAGCTGCTTGCAGCTCTCAGCCACCACAGTCCCATCTCCGTAGCCCCCTCAGCCTGTCTTCTTCACGACGTGGATGAAGTAGCAGGGCACGTGGGCCTGTCCCGGTGTGTAGGGCTGGAAGTCGCCCAGGACGCTGTGCTGGCACTTTCCCTGGAAGGCACCTTTCAGCAGAGCCGTGAAGGCCTCCAGCCGGTGCGGGTAGTACGAGAGCCGAAACTTGCTGCAAGGAGGCAACGCTGGTGAGGCAGGGGGACACTGGGGCACAGTGCCACCCCCCCATGCTGGGAACCACCTCTGCAGCTCTTCTCACCTCAGCTCTGGGTCTGCCCCCGCCTCAGTGGGGGGCACCTGCACCGTGTAGTCCAGGGTCACCATGTGTGCCTTGTTGTTTACCAGCAGCACTGAGGTGGTGATGTCCTTGGTCAAGTCGCTCTGGGAGACCACAGGAGGACATCTGTGTCCTGCAGGGACTCAGTTGCCCCCAGCCTGGGCACAATCCCGCTGCCTGCCCTGCCTGGCCCCACCTTGGGGCTGGGGCAAAGGGAATTGGGATGGGGAGCCACCCCTGCCAGCCACCGACCTTGTAGTAGATGTTCTTGCCAGGTGGCGCGCAGCCTGTGGCCAGGATGTGATCGTAGTTGCGGTGGTCAATGACCAGGACACCCCCGGGCCGCACCATGCTGGCAATGTTCCTCAGGGCCAGCTTGTGGTCACTCTGGTCCCCTGGAGAGGAAACTATGGCGTCTCCAGGCACTGGATGTACCCCACGGCACAGCCCATATGGCCTTACCCATACACACGTACACATGCACACACACACATACCTGCCCCTACCATCTTCCCCCAAATCTCAGCCTGGAGAACCCACAGCCCCACCCATGGCATGAGCTCAGGCACGTTCTCAGCCTCACCAGGGCAGAGCATGACACGTGGGAAACCCACCACCCGACCTTGTGGCACAAGTCTGGGTGTGCCTGCAGCCTTGCCAGAGCTGTGACACTGACACACAAACCTCCTCCATACACGTGGAACCCAGTGGGCTCACTCATGTCACAGACTGGGGCAGAAGGGCCTCAGCTCCAGCCTCCCTGGAGATGCGCCACGAAACAGTGTGTGTAATCCCATCCCACTAACGACGTGAGTTAGGACACGTTCTCAGCCTGCTGGAAGACACTGCACACATGCATGGGTGCTCCCCCTCCTCTCCCCTGCCCCCAACTCACCTTTGAAGTCAGGCAGGTGCGCAAAGGAGTTCCCGAGGCAGATGACTGCATCGAACCCGTCCCCTGGCTTCTCCAGGTCCTTCTCCAGCGTGAGCCAGTTGGCCTCCTCGATGACTGCAGCACATGGAAATGGATGAGGGCAGGGACACCCAACAGCCTCCCCTGCTTGCAAGACCCCATCCCAGCATCACCCAGCCCTTCCCAGGCCCCCGTGGGTGCCGGCTCTGGCCTGTGGCCAGCAGCCAGTCAGGCAAGGACCATGGCTTGCCTTTGCCGAGCAGCTGGCACTGGCAGGTCCCCGCAGCAAGGCCACCTGGCCAGCGGCAGCCCCAGGTGAGGGGCCTGAGCACTGCGAGGGGCCGTGGACAGTGCGCTGGGGTGGGGTGTCAGTGTCCGCAGGCCCCTCCCGGCCCCCACAGCCCCCGCACCCCATCGGTCGAAGGGCTCCTCCTTGCGCCGCTCCCAGCGCTCCTTCAGCGCGTACTTGAGCATCTTGTCGCTGGCGTCGACGCTGGTCACCTGGAAGCCTTCTTCGAGCAGCATGATGGAGTCCACCCTGGGGACATGGCTGTCAGCGGGGCCGGGGGCAGCTGAGGGGGCCGGGGAGGCTTGGAGGGAGAGGAGCACTGGGGATGGCCGGGGACAGCGAGGCCCCGGGTAGCCCCG
>VZTD01001495.1:172946-208804 GCA_013397725.1 Rhagologus leucostigma | reverse complement strand
GGCAGCGGCGGCGGCGACTCTGGGGAAAACGTCTTTATTTACAGTCCCGGCGGCGTGCGAGGAGCCGGCGGCGGGGCAGCACTCACAGCCTCCCGGCGCTGGAGCCCCCGGCAGGGCTGGGTCCGCGGCTCCGTGACACCTAATCACGGGATGGCACCCAGGCTGGCAAGGCGGGGCCAGGCGCTCCGGTCTCCCCCGGGTCACAAGTCCCTTTTCCTTTGGTACCCGTAGGCACAGCGGGGTGAAACCCCGGAGTGGGCGGCCCCGGGGGCAGGGGCTGCGTGCCTACAGCTCATCAGCTGGGCTGTGGGTGAGCGGAGCCTGCTCCTGGACCCCCTCCAGGGCCTCCCCTGTGTCCGGAAGGCTGGCAGCTCCCTCGCTCTCATCCTTCCGGCCCTTTTTCTTCTTCTTCCCGCTCTTTTTTTTGCTCTGCTTCTCTCCCACACTTGCCAAGTCACCCTTCTTGCCAGTCCACTTCTCTGCCAGGCAGCCTAAGGAAGAGAGGGGCAGAGGGGGCTCTGATGGAGAGGTAGGGCTCCCCATGCTTTAGCGAGGCTCTCCTGCCCTCCCGAGCATTCCTGCATTATTTCAGCCCCTGGCAGCAGCCAGGACTTACTTGTGTCCTTTCCTTTTAGCACGTGGTTGGCACAGAGAAACTGGGAGAGATCCTCCATCTGGTGGTGCCTGTACCAGTCCTCAATCACATCTTCATACTCCTCTACCAGCACATCGCACTAGGGCAGAGGGGAGAGCGCAGCTCCAGACATGTGCTGGTGTGGCAGGGCCAGGGCCAGGCTCCTGCCACAGGTCCTGCCAACATCCTGCTCCCAGCAGCACACCTCTGGACCCTCTCCCCGGCTCCACTCCAGCCCACAAGGTCATAGCAGCCACTGAGGGCCAATCCCAGGGGGCAGGGTACCTGTTTTTTGAGGTCAGCCACCTCAGCGGAGGTCTCATTCCACAGCTCGTAGGGGATGTCCATCACCACCTTGACACCCTTGTGCACCAGGTTGTGCAGGGTCTCGAACGTCTCTGACATGCCCTGAGGGAGGGAGCAGCACTGCCTGGTGAGGTGGTGCTCCTCCTGCCGGGCTCCCACTCTCTCCTGCCAGTGTCAGCCACACAACCCTACCCAGCAATGCAGCAACATGCAAGCCAGACAAAATCAAGATCCCATGGGCGTCACCATTACCAGGAGGAAGTTCAAGTGGCAGCGAGTCTCCCTCTGCAAACCTGGTCCCAAACCCAAGAGGAAGACAGCCCCTGGTTCCCTCCATGCAGGTAGGGGCCTGCTCACCACCACCATTGACAGCACCCCACATCTGACTTGGGGGACAGCTTGGCCTCCCATGCCAGGCACTGGCAGGGGATCCAGAGGATGGGAGGAATGAACCTGATTTGCCACTCTGGCAGAGCAGGGATGGACGAGGCACGTTTGGGAGCAGGACTGGAGGAACAGCCCTCACCTTTGCGAATCTGTTACTGCCGCTCCTCTCCTTGTGCAGGTTGTAATCCAACAGCCGCTTGCAGATGTTCTCTGTCACCTCAATTAACCGGATGTCCCTGCATGGAGGGGAGGAAGGGCTCAGGCTTGGCGTGTCCACCCAGAAACAGCCAGGGCCCAGGGTGAGCCTCCCAAAGCCCCCGGCTCTGGGGGCAGCGACAGCAGCAGGAGACTCCCGTCCCACTCCCACTTACGACTGTGTGTACTTGACAGCAGAGCCCTTCCCGTCCAGGAAGCCGTACTTGGTGTCGATCACCTCCTTGGTCTTGCCGGTCTCCTCAAAGGCGGATTTCAGCTCCACGGCCACGTACTTGCACACTGTGGAATGGAGAGAGCACAAGGGGCTTAGGGGGTGCCACTGTTCTGACAGGCAGCGTGACAGAGCACCTGGGACAGCAGCAAGAACCAGCCCCAGGAACTGGGCACACCAAAGCTGCTGTGAACACAAAACACACCTTGGCCATTCAAAGAAATAACCAGGCATGGCTCAGCTGCTTCCACTGGAGAACCTTTGAAGCAGGAACACCCAAACCAATGCTTCAGTGCAAGCCAGCTGCTATGGCACAGCTGGGAAGTCAGACAGGCTCAGTTCTGCGTGCAGGTTTCCCCCAAAAAGCCTCTACCTCCCTGCCACAAGCTGCTCTCTTCCTTTTGGAAGAGAACGGGGTCTTTCTCAATGCAAGTCCCAATGCGGCTCAGAGCTTCTCCTCATGATGACAGCATGTCCCACCACGTACTGGTTCTGTGCTCTCGTTGCTCTGGGGACACTAGGGCTGTGCTGGGGACCGAGCAGCTGGCAGGGCTCGGTGGGCTAAGTGACAGGGCAAGGTGCTGGCCGTGAGCCCCAGCAACACAATCTGCCTGCAGCACATCAACAGATTTAGAACACAGTGCATGGTTATTTTTATAAAACTTAAAAAAAAAAAGCTTTATTTCTTCTGTAAAAAAGAGCCCAACAGAGCTATAGAAACAGACAGCAGGAGAAATATCTCAGGGGTTTACAAGCAGGAATGTGTAGGGATGGAAGCCAGGCATGGTGTGGCCATTCCTCCCCCAAAGATAGGGTCTCAGGAGGCTGGAGAAAGCTTTGTCCTGTGCTGTGGGGTCCTGTTTGTCAGGAACCTCCTCTTCTTCGTGCTCCACTTTAGGAGAAGGGCCAAGCTCCAGCAGGAATGGTTTGACAGCAACGAGCCATTGCCTTCTCCCAGGCAATTACGTGAGTGGAGAGATGCCCCAGGCAGGAAGAGAGCGAGGTGGCTTCTCCAGAGCTCCCATGCATGTGTTGAGAGGCCCTGTGCACACCTCCTGCACAATCCTTCCTCTGCTGGCACCAGGGGCTGGAGGCGGCTGTGGCCGTTTCTCAGGTGGGATGATCGTTCCTTCCTGCAGCCCCTCGGAACTCGGGCGTCACGGATGTCCCCCTCCACACCACACCCGCTGCAGTGTCCCCACACATGCCGGGAGTGCTCACTGCTGAGTCCAGTTATCCAGATGCTTCCTGCAGCTTTTGCTGTGCACTGACACAGGTTCCAAGCCTGGGCAGGAAGAGGAGCAGAGTGTGGTCAGTGCTTGCTCTGACGCTTCTCTGAGGTTACACTGGTGCCACAGCAGAGCTCGGACATCAGCGCCTCCAGAGCTGCTTCCCCGGCAGGGAAAGCTTTGTAAAGAACTCCCTATTTCTTTATTTTCTCTTTGCTGTCCAGCTCCACACGTGCCTGCACGGCAAAGACAGAAGAAACCGCACCAGGCAGCAAATGTCCGTCATGACCTACCCTGGACTGCCTGTGAACCAAAGGGATACTCAGGAAGCATCACGGAGACCGAACTGTAAACAGCACACACGACCAGTCCCGGCTACAAACCGGCAGGCGATCGGTGACTGCCAGGAGCAGCGGTGCCCGCGGGCAGGAGGCGGGCAGAGGGGCAGCCCGCGGGGGCGCAGCCCCGCACCAGCAACCCCCGCCCGAGCACCGATAGCGGGCGGCCGATCACCCCGGTCCCCCGAGGCCCCGCTTACCCTCGCACTTGCTGGGCAGTCGCACCCAGTCCGAGTCGTCGCCCCCTGCCAGCGCCGCCGCCATCAGCAGCATCAGCAACGCTGCCCCCGCCGCCGCCGCCATGACTCNCGGCCCCCGTAGCACCGCCCCCGGGCGGTCCCGCCGAGCGCCCACGTGGGAAGGGGCGCACACGTGGCCGCGGCCGCCCCTCGGGTTACCCGCACAGCCCGCCGGGGCCCCTCCCTGCCTCTGGAATTCTGGAAACTTTCCCCCCCGAGGTACCTTGGGGTCCCTTCCCATCCTCCAGGTAATTCCGGGGCCCTGCCACCCACAGAAACGTGTCACCCCCTCTCTCTTGTCCACCCAAACCAAGATTCCCATCCTCTTCCTGCCCCAACCAACACTGGGTCTCCTGCCTCCTGCATCTGAGGGTCCTCTCTCCAGTCTCCAGAATACTTCCAGTGACTTTCACAACCCTAGGCCAAACCAGGGGGACTTACCCTTGGGGCATGGGCATTTGCCTATGCCCTCAGCTCTGGGCGAGGAGGATGGAGGTGAAGACAGCATCAGAGAGCAAGACCTTCAGCAACACCACACGGACAGCCATAAGCAGGGCTGCCAAGGCATGGGCCGGCGACACTGCAATGGAAGGGTGAGGTGATGCCTGCCACAGACACCCCACTGTCCCCATGTCCTCTCCAGGCCTGCCATGGGGCCACGTTTGGGCAGCCTCGGGATCCTTACACATCCCAGAGACACCTCATGTCACCCTCATGCTGTCCCTGAGGGGAGGCTGGCTCTGATCCAGTTTCCCCATTCTTCGCACCAAGGTGAAGCTTCCCTCCCTCTTCCCCAGTCCCACTGCACCGTGGGAAAACCCATCCCAACCACCACATAGCCCCAGCCAAGCCACTGCCAGGGCTTTCTCCCCAGCAACTGACATTCCCACCAGGCGGGGGCCAAAAAACTCACCAGCTGTGCTACACAGCTCTGCTTCTTCCTCGTTGCCTGTGGGATGAAAGAACAGCTGGGGAGGTGCTGGCAGCCCAGCACCAGGTGCATGGCAGGGCTGCCCACAAACCCCTTCCTGTGATCGGGACAGCAACGTCTGCCCCTAGGGCCTCACACCTGCTCCCTGCTGGCCCCACAGGCCCTGTCAACCTCCCTCCTCGGGGGCCACCAGTGCACTCACTAGGCTGGGCAGCAGCGGCCAAGGCAGGCAGAGGGGGTGGCAGCAGGGTCGTACCCGTGATGCGGATGAGGCTGGAGCTGTGGGATGGGGAGGTTCTGTTGGCCCCCACATGGCAGGCAAGTTCCCTCTCGCGCGGGGGCTCACTGGAAAGGAGGGAGACGGAGCAGACGGTGCCACCATCCTCCTGGGAGGCCCCATAGGCAAAGGACTGCAGGACGCTACCATTCCCACCGGAGATCCAGACAGCATGGCCAGAGCCGGGGGCCAGGTCGCTCACCACGCACACCACCAGCTGCCGGCGCTGCCCAGCCAGCACCATGCTCAGTGGCCGGGTCAGGGTAGGCAGTGGCACAGCTGCCCTGCCAACTGAGGGAGACACGGTTTAGGGGCACTGCCTCCCTCACACATCCCACCCCGCACGGCTGCCAGCTCGGCAGTGCTCAGCCTTTGCCTCCAGGCTGGATGGCACCCGACCTTTCCACCTCCTGGGGCTGTCCCGGGGGTACTCACGGGGCAGGAGCGGGAGCAGAGCGGCAGCCAGCAGCACCCGGAGCAGCTCCATGGCGGCTGCAGCGCGTGGAGCTGCCAAGGGCTCNGGGGCCGCTGCTCCTTCCCGGCCGCACCACGGGAGCGAGTGCCGCCCCCGGGGGTGCTGCGGGCGGTGCGGGAACCGCCGGGAGTGCGGCACCTCCGCACCTCGCCCCCGGGCACACCCTCGCCGCCTCCCGCCCGCCGAGCCCCGGGAGCACCCCCCGGCCCCAGCACGGCGCTGCCGGCAGGGGAAGAAACTACAGAAGAACTCTGGAGCCGCAGGGAACGGCTGTGCCCGGGGCACACGCTCTGGCCCGCGGCGGCCGGGGCGGGCAGAGGGGAACGGGGGACGCCTGGACAGGGCTGGCTCTTAGCGGGGCGGCAGCTGCTGGGGACTCAGGGGGAGGACGAACTCCAGTCCCACGGTATCCATGCTGCACATGCACGAGCCAGGCTGGAAATGCCTCTGCTTTATTCTTCTTCAGCCAAACACATCCCAACGCAAACCCCAACACCCCCGGCTTGGTGACACTGAACACTTCCAGGACACACGTGGCAGGGCAACCTTGCAGTCAAGTTACTTGCAGTCAAGGCTGCTGCTTCAGGCAGAACTTTGTGCCACCTTCTTTATGACTCAAGGCACATGTATTGAAATAAAAAAACCCAAATACATGTACAATAACTTTAACACAAACCCATCATTAAGGCATACGTTTTTCAAAGATTTTTCTTGAAAAAAAAAAGGAAATGATTTTTTTGTAGTTTCCAGCATTCACTTTATGCTGTTTTATGACCTCTTCATTCCTGCAGTTTCAGCCAGCACTCAAAGAACCCCATCACTCTCAACCTAGGAGCTTGGCTGGGGCAGCAATATCACCTGATTTGCATAGCTGGTGATCCTTTAGGAAGTCCAAACAAAGTTCAACAGAGCCATTTTTCCTTGCCCAACAGCTTGGCAAACAGCATGTCACAATACAAACATCAAAATAATCTTGAATTCTTTTGAAGAACCAGAGAACTGACTCAACACCTGAAACTCAGGGACAAGGATAGGACTTGATACATGCCTCCTCCTTCCAACCACCACCGTGCCAAGGACCGAGCTACTCCACGCTGAGCTTTGTTTTTATGTTCATGGCTGCCAGCTCCGCCACAAAGTAGCGGAAGACATGGGGCACAGGGACAACCTCGATGGCGTCCACCTCGCTGCAGATGGAGCAGGAGTACCTCCTGCTGCTGGTCATGGAGGACTGGGACAGTTTCTCCAGCACAGGGGACGTCATGCTGCCGCAGCTTGTGCACACGTAGGCTACGGAGCCGTCGGAGCAGTTGAACAGGCGGTCCTGCAGCAGGAAGGACGTGCCGTGGGCCAGCAGAGCATCCCGCTCCATCTCGCCAAAGCGGATCCCGCCTTCCACATTCCTCCCCTTGACGGGCTGGTTGGTGACAGCATCTCGGGGCCCCGTGGTCCTCACCTGGAACTTGTCGGAGACCATGTGGCGCAGGCGCTGGTAGTACACCACGCCCACGAAGATCTCTGCCTCCAGCTCCACCCCGCTGATGCCGCTGTACATCTTCTCCGTCCCAAAGAAGTTGTAACCTGCGCTCACTAAAGTCTCACCAAAGTATTTCAGAGCAGACTTCTTCTCTGTGAAGGTGAAGGGAGTGGCATCATAGGAGACCCCGTGCAGAGCTGCTGACTTCCCTGCCATGCTCTCGATTAACATCCCAATGGTCATACGGGAGGGAAAGCCGTGCGGGTTGAAGAGGATGTCTGGAACCATCCCGTTCTCTGTGAAGGGCATGTCCTCGACGGGCCAGAGCTGGCTCAGGATACCTTTCTGTCCGTGACGGCTGGCAAATTTGTCTCCAACAGTGGGATTTCGGGGCACCCTCACAGTGATGCAAGCCTTCTTGAACTTCCCAGTGCCACGGTCGTTGCTGCACAACCTAACGTTGTCCACAATGCCCACTTCCTTACTCCTGTGTAGGCGGAGAAACAATCACAGCAAAGGTGTCAGGTGTGCTAATAATTTTTAGTTTCGAACGGAAAACAAAACAAAAAACCTAAACCACTTATAACATGCCTTGGGACAGCTGAGAAACACCATTCTTCAAAGTACTACTCAGTAGGGAGGGAATTCAAACTATGACTGGGGCAAGGAGTAAGTACTAAGGCATCTTGCAAGTGTCATTCAGCTACCACTTTCAGGTGATCAGGCAATGTGCCACTCACGATTTAAAATTAAGATAATTTCAACCTGGTTCATCTGTATGACACTTTGTATCTGATAAACTGCATCCCACTGCCATTTGCTTTGCGTTAAGGCAGCAGCCCCTCTCCCTACCACCAATAGATTCACACCATACTGATGGAATCCCAAAATAAAGAACCCTCTTCAGTTCTTTAGTAGAGAGAGAAGCTGAGAGCAGAAAGGGAAGGCAAAGTGTGAGCTTTGCCAACAAGTGCCTTGTTCAGGGGTGTGCTCCTTCTCCAAAGAGCCGTCAGAGTGATATTCCATGTGCCAAGTGTCTGCATCAAGCTTAACTGTTATCGTGTCCACGTGCAACCAGCACAAGCAATCACCAAAACAATACCCTCCTGGGATAAGCCAGCTCTGCAACACACAGTGGCTTAGAGAAAAAGATGTGATACATGCCTGGGAGTCACCTACAGCACGAACTTCAGGCTCTCTGTCAAGCCATGGACACTATTACACGATAGGAAAAGGGAACATCTGCAGGAAAAGGGCCAACTGCTCTCCCCAGGGGGTGAGCAAAGCCAGGAGTGACAAGCTGTACTTACGGATAGTACACAGTGAAGGTCTCCCCTGTGCTGAGGTTCATGAAGCTGTAGAAGGGGTCCCCAGGCTGCAGGATAGACCCAACAAAAGGCAGTCCATCAGCATCCAGCTTCTCCCCAACGTTCGGATCGCCAGGCCTGATGCCAAATACTAAATTATCGCCTGCCCTGCTGGCTTTAAGGGAAAGGTCAATGCTCTCCACCTTGATAACACTTCCATAAGCAAACCCTCTCTGCCAGGAAGATTTATTTACAATCTAAAAAGGAGAAACAAAAGCCTGTTAAAGACTTGCTAATAACTTCAAAAAAGAAAACATTTACAAAGGTAAGCATCAGATCAAAATGGCAACATTGTCTTTTTAAAGCCTCCCAGTAAGTCACCGTTCCAAAAAGTTCAAGCCTCCCATAATCCTAGAATTTTTCAAAGCTGAAAGGCCACTTCCTTGCACAAGGAAGCTCTGCTCTACTCCCAGTACCTCCAGCATCACCTGCTATAACAACACTTAACCACTGTGCTGCTGAATCTGCTCAAAAAGTGTGAGGACCAGCAGAGACAGAAAGTGGGGTCTTAGCTGGATACCACCCTTACTCCCAGTGCCCCACATCAAATTCCTTCCCACAACAGCAGGAATTTTTTCCTTCTGGTGGCTTACCATTGCATCTTCCATGTCATAGCCACTGTAGGAGATGACAGCCACGATGGAGTTGGTGCCGACGGGATAGCTGTCCATCCCATAATAGTCATACATGCTGGGCCTCACCAGAGGGCTCTGGGGGGTGTGCAGGTGGTACAGCTTGTTATCTGAGCGATCCTTGTAGTTGTAAACCGGAAACCCCATGGTCTGCTTTCCTGGAGGGAAGGAGAGAAACTTGGCTTTATTCCTCCATGTATCTCATTAAGAAAAAAGCTGGAAATACTTAAAAATTTAGAGGGATTATCAATCTTATCAATCGTTGGAATTTAATAATTGCCCTAAGCCAGGCTATAATTTTTCTATGAACCACAATACTCAATTCCTTTCATAGCATTTCATAAGGACTACATCTAATTTTGTTTTCTTTTCTGCAGCTTTGTTTCCTTTTCTGCAATTTCAAAATCCCCAATAAGGTTGGTGTGGTGTTTCTTACTCGTGATTTTGCTTGCTTGGAGATTTTTTTTGTTTGTGGCTTTTTGTTGTGGTTTGGTTTTTTTGGGGGGCATGTATGTCTTCTCCCCAGTGTCTCTCATAGGGAGGCCCATGTTACATATTTCCAGGCCAAAAAGCATTTGCTTCTGCAGTATCAATATCCTGGCAAGGGAATGGAGTTTTGAACATAGTCACATTGCTACTTGCAGAAAAGTATGAGAAAGAGGTAGTGTTTTAAGGATATCTTTCTGATCATACTGTCAGAAATTCAATATACTAGAGGTGTTAATGAGGTGTTAATCCCCTTGCCCAGGGACTCGAAGCTTTGGGTACTACAGCACTTACCCATCTGGCACTGGTACATGTTCCGTGGACTTTGGTTGTGGTCAGAGAAGGGAATGAGATTGGCCACCACGCTCAAAATGCTGTGAGGGAAGAGTTCCTGGTGAGTGGTCACTCCAGGCACCACCTCTGACTCCAGCGTGGCCACGTTCATGAAGATCTGCAAACATCAAATTGGATAATTCTTGTTCACTTCCTTCTTTTAAAGGGAAGGAAACAAAACAAAGCTGTCTCTGATGGCTTTCTATCCGTTTCAGTTTTAGCTGTGGTTGTTGTCTGCACCTTAGTGTATTAGCAAGACAAATCAGACCGCTGGTAAACCACCTGTCACAGATTAGCTGCAAGGAAAGAAAGCCTGAAATACAACACTGCAGTAACGTGTCCTCCTTTCTGTCTCCCACTTTCATAGTTCCAAGTGGATGAGCTCCCCAGCAATCCACTGCTTGGCTGCCCAGCACCCATCTGGTGAACATGCTGTAAGGTAAGATGACACAGTAGGCACAACACAGGAATCCTTCGCCTCAAATGTTCACAAAGTTAATACTGAGAGCAGATTTCAAGATGTCAAAAAGATCTCTACAGTGCAGCTAAGACATTTACCAGAAACCAGTTTGCTGAAGTGAAAAACCCCCTTTTGTCACCTATTCTAGCTCTTCAACACAAGCTCCCTGTTCCCCATCCTAAACTCCTTTCAAAAACATTTTCCAAACCCATTTTTGATGCCAGGTACCTCTGTAACATGGAAATATGCAAACCTCACCTGTTCCAGAGTCCCAATCCATTCATTCCTTCCATAGGACAGGTTTCTGACAGGCCGCACCATCCGGCAAGGGTTAGTGAAAATGAACAGCCCAGGATACAGGCTGGGTTTTCCTGTCATTGGGATAAGGACCACTTCTGCCCGTGCAGGAAATCTCTTTTCTTGCGTTATCTGTTGGTGCAAAGAAATAACAATCTAGAAACACAAACCAAGTTTAACTAAACTGCATCCACCTGGTCACACCATGAAAACATCAACCACAGGTGTAGCCACTAATAAAAAGTGATGGACAAAAGATCTTAGAAATACTTTTAGAAAAACCTCCACCGAAAAAAAGACGGAGTATGTCTTATCTTACCTTTTCCAAGAAAATGTTCTTACAAAAAACGTAACTTCATAAACCAACAGATGAAACATAGATTAAAAAAATGTAACACCAAAGCACACTCCAATACTAATATACAGCCAAAGATAACTTAGCAGGTCAGATTAAAAAAAAAAAAAAAAGAATAAACGGAAGCCTAAAAAGTTCCAAACATGCCTATTTTTGACCACTGCACGCTGAGGATGTTTAGCTAAGAAATAATTTCAAACAAGACAACAAACCTTGAAACGGCGGAGGGTTTGTGCAATCTCAGGAGCCAACTCCCGCTCTACCCAGCCCACCATGGAGCCATCCAACACAACTCGGTAGCACTCTGAGTAAGGCTGGCTTGGAGCTGCATCAATGGGGGTGACACCTGTGGGAAGAGGGGGTTAATGGAAGGAACAGCCAAAAAAAGCAAACAAAACGCAGAAGTTATTTCTGCTCAGTTCACACCAAGAAACTTTCTGAGACATCAAAAAATTCTTGGCAAAGCCACAGAGAGTTCAATGGAAAATAAAAAACATTTCCGACCTAGAATGTCATTCCCTTCCCCATTTTTCTGATTGAAATAAGGATTCTCATTGTTGTGGTAATCACAAGTGAACTGCAGTTCAATTCAAGTCATTACAAAGTTACTGCTTAGTCCAGTTTCTCAGAGCTTGTGCTGTGCAATTCCTTGTGCTTCAGTGAACATCCTCACTCTACAGCACACAGCTGAGAGACACCGACGTTGAATTCTGCAGTCCCCAAAAGGCTGACGTGCCTGTACAAGCGATGTGTTATTTACCACTAAGCAGAAGCACAGTAAGTACAGCTCAAACTTGATTTCACCTTCTCAAATGAGCAGCGTGCTGTGATGCTGTGTGGAGAACCTTTCCCAGGCACGGGGCTGCAGGGCAGGGAGCTAAGAAAGGAGAACACTTCACTAAACCACCAGGCCAGCGAAACATACCCAGGGAACATAACAAAGGTGGAATGTCTGTCACGGGCACCATCTCTGTCACGATTTCACACAGAGCTGTCATATGGTTCATCAGCCCGCAAGGCTCTCCGTCCGGCGTGTCCACAGGGCACAGGAAGCCCCAGGATTCGGGCAGCAGCTTGCGGACAGTCGTGGTTCTCATCTGGGAAAACGCTGCCCCTCTGTGTATGCAGCGGAAGTGGGAGAGGTAGCGGATGAAGTTCAGCTTGTCCCCCACCACACAGAGACCACTGGCCTGCAACATGCCCAGCCCTAGGGAACAAAGGTGAGATTTACGTCAGGACCTCATCCAGCTTTAACAAATACAGGATGATGTTACAAGACAGTTTCTTATTTTTCACTGACAAGCCCTAAAGATGCTCACACTGGATCCCAACAAGGGAGGTGCATGTACACAGGCAACTCAGTGACCTGTAAGGGACCTAGAGACTTTAAATTCCAAGCTATTCCTTAAAATCTAGTTCCTTTTACAAACACATGGAAGTAACTGCCAGTGAATCAACTTGGAATTTGCTGCTGGTACGTTTTACCAGAATTCTGCAGGTTTTTAATCTAATTTCATTTTCTAGCAGGCACTCCACTACAACACTGTCATACCGGACACTTCAGGGAAGCATCAGATAAATCCGAATATACATCAGCAAAGCAGTTTCTCTCCTTTTAAGCTCACATGACTAATGGGGCAGTTCTGATTAAAAAGTGCCCATTCTCTGCCTTACACTGCACCTTCTAAGAAGAAATAATCTTTGGGAAAGCAAATCAAAATACAGTTGCTGTTTTGGACAATGCTAAATTTCATTTCAACTGTTTATCTGGGTAGAGGCTTTGCTTTCATAACTAACCTGTTCTATACCATGCACAATGCCCATGCTTGTGGAGGAATCTTGCCTTTTTCCTCAGCCATCACCTTCTTCAAAACCCTTTTAGTAATTCAGTTACAGTGTACAGTGTCTGCCTGCAAGCAGCTGTGTTCAGTTAAGAGCTCAATTTTACATTGTTCCTCATTTTGTTACACAGGAAAAAAGAAAAAAATGCTTCTTAAGCCTGCAGATTTACCTGTCTTAGACCGCAGGTTACCAGTTGCGAGCAGATACTCAAATGGCTTGGTGAAGTCTGGGGCCAGGCTGAACGCCTTCACCAGGCTGTCCACATTCAGGCTGATATCTGCCTTTTCTGCTCTTTTCTCCAACACAAACCTAACAGACTGCAGCCAGCTTTCAAGCCTCTCCTACGGTTTAAAAGCGAGAGATTTAAAATTAAAACAGGAAACGAAAGGCTCGAATTAGAACTTCAGTTCTAATCTAGCACATCAGTTGCACACGCTACAGAACTCCTCTGAAATTAGCAAGATGGACAACTTTTAAGGAACTGACAGTTTTCCAGACTTATTTCCAACACTGACTTCATTCTATCAAGATGCTGACGGTATCATGTCAACACAGAACTGCAAGGAAAACACCCACCCAACAGCTTGGCAATCACTTCCACCCAGAACGGTGATGAGTGGCAAATGAAGTATAACAACAGAATTTCATAAAGCACAAACAAAACCCAAAGCAGAAACTGTACCTATAATCTGACCACAAGGATAACCTTGTATACAGTGTATGCTGTGCCTACTGTATGCTTTAGACTATTTAGGACCTTAGAATTCAAAAAAAGGGATGGTTAACTCACTCTCCTGCTGATCTGACAGGCTAGGCAGGAAAGAAACCTTTTCTGGTTCCTGGCAGCTGTTCTACAGAGCACTAAAATGCTTCCCCAAATTCGCTTTCAAACCACTCACACAGTATAGAGTTTTTGACAGTCTTTCAACAAAACAATGCTAAAGAAAATTTTGGCTAAAGGGGAAAAGGAAGATTAGAGAATTATGTAATAACTCAGGGGAGTATCTTATTTGGGGATGAGAACTACTATTCCACAGTGAATTTCATGTGACAGTCAAGCTTCTGAACAGGATTACTCTCCTCCCAGCATCCTAAAATGAGGCATCCCTATAAAATGAATTGGAATAGATTAGTAGTAAGTTAGCTGTTTAAGTCAGAAGCATGTTACCAACTTTCTGATCCATAAAGAAATTTAAAGATGTGGGAGACACGACCTTACCTTTAAGAACATAAGGAAAAGCTGTCCTGGGGTGAGCACCTCGTGATTCATGAGACTGTCTGGGTTATCCTCCATGCACTCCCCTTTGGCAAAAGCATAGAGCTTCTGGGTCATCATACAGAGCAGGTAGAACTTTTCAGTTCTGTTGGTCAGGTGAATGCAGATACAATTGCTGAAGGAAGAGAAAGGAGGACAACTACCATGATCTCTTCATGCTATCTTCAAGTTTCTCCTAAATAACTGTAAACTACTTTTTTTGGATAAAAAGCCTAACAAGGCAAGTAGAAGCAAACTACGAAACATTTCTGTTAACACTATCAGTGTCCTGCCACAGAAACTCCAAATCTCCACTGCTATCAAGCCATGTATGGAAAACTGTGGGCTGAACAACACTCTAGCACAAACAAAAAAGGAAAACCACACCTAATTCCTAAAGCTGGAGGAAAAGCAAACACCTACTTTACCAGAAAAATAAATTTTTTACTTGAATGCCGGCCACACTGATAGCTTCAAAGCCCATTCTTCCACTGCCTTCTAACTTATTTTATGGAAGAAGATGATTTTAAAGCATGTATTTTCTGCCATTTTGAAAGATAAAAGTTATTCAGAGTTGACAGAAATTGTGTGAAACTGATAATAAACTACAGTATTTCTGTTCAACAAGTGGAGCCTCAAGCAGTCACAGAGCCAACTTTAACTTTCTCTTCCTCAAACTTTGTGTTCTTCATCAATTACATCACAAAAATCCCATCTAAATAAAAACTGACACCCTCTTGTGAAACCGTTTTGGGACTATTTGTGCCACTCCATTAAAATCCATATTATCATAATACTCTCACATATGCCTATAAATCCAGCACAGTGACACTGGATCACACCCACGTACAGACCTCAGAATGAAATCTGCAGCCTGTTCATTGCTGTACCACTCAGGCAGGTTGAGTTTCACTCTGAAGCTCTTTCCCAGGTACTCCAGGACATTTTGCTGTGTCAAACAGCCGGCATCCACCACCGCTCTCATCATCTCAGTGACACAGTTCACATAAAAGGTGTCATCTTCCCTTCCTTTCACCAACTCTTCAAAAATCTGGTAGTCTGGGAAATTAACTAATGCCTGCGAGACAGAAGTGTATCAGATCAGAAAAACAAGGTCATAACAACATCCGTCTATAAAATACAGCTAAAGAACTAAGGCACCCCATGATTTAGGTTTTCAGTGCTCTGGAAATGCCCTTCCACAATACAAACTGGAAAATGCTGTGGGGTTGAGGTGCTTAGAGTAATGGAGGGGATATTCACATCCCGATAATCATCTCCACCCAGACCATTCATTAGCAAAACCTCACAAAACCATGAGAGTTTGACTCTCCCCTCATCTCTTGTCCCTGCAGACACTTCCTCTGCTGCAGATTGAGTGTTCCATTTCAGTGTTATGCAGTTTGGATGCCCCTTTTCCAACCAGCATAGGAAGGCTGACTGAAAATACTCCAAGTGGAATTAGCTTCTTCTCATTACTTAAAATAAAAATGCTTTGCAAAATTTCTGTATTTATTCACTATAGAAAGCACAAGCATTCACTGCTTACCTTCAGAGCAAATCCCAAGGGGAGGAAGAACAACTCTTTGTGAAAAATGAAATTCACCATGACGCAGCCATTTTCCAAATAGTGAAGGTTCATATTTATTGCGGTGTGCTCATCCTTGACACAGTGCATCACCACCCCTGGAAAAATCACAACACCAGCATGAGCTGCACAAAACCAAGTGGCTGCATCGCTGTGACGTGTCCAAGCAGGTGGGAGACAATTCACGAGAGAAACTTTGGCACTTGATGGCTGAGAACATGAAGCAGATTGCTCACTTCAGTGTCAGTGTGCCACTTCAAATAAACACACCAGCTCAACTCAGCTCTTAGCAAAAGAGGGCAGTGTCTCAGGACAGCCAGCACACCTTCTGAGAGGCTTGGAAGATGCAGAAAGTTTTTTAGGAAAGGAAAGACCCAGGTCTCAACTATTCTGTTTGTAACCTTTGGCTGTAGGATAGAGTAACACACAAGTACCGTTCCTAATTGCACTCCTATCTCTGTGTTTGGGTGGCAGTGCTGCAGCAGTGTTTCCTGGTCCTGATCCATGCTATCCACTGCAGGACAAAGAAAAATAAAACAAAAAAGGACCATCTCATCTGGCACTGCCTTGAAATAAACTAGTGTGGAACTACAGTGCTCAAGCACCATGGTCCAGTCAGATCAGCAACTGGCAAGACCTGAATTTAAAATGCTACTTAACATTTTCTGGCTCAATTCAATTTTAAACTGGTTTTGCTGAGTATACATGACAAAGGGAAGGTGCAGCCAAGAACAGAGTTACTCTGCTTCATGTAAATTAAATCTGCCACCATGACGTATGGACAAAATCAGTGAAACGTGTTCAGTGGATTACAATGACTTGTACTGAAGGTGGGGTTTTAGTTACACCTTCCACAGAACAAAAGGTGACAAGTACTGCAAGGCCTGGAATAAAATCTCCCCGCTCCCTGTGGGCAGCTCAGACAGCTCCCACAAGGCACGCCCCTGCTTCTTGCTTGTACCATCACGGTGGTGTGCTTACCCTTCGTTCCTCCCTGCAGCAAAAAAATATTAACATTAAACAAGAACTGTAACAAAACAAACTACCAAAATTCAGCTACAGATGGTCACTCCTGTTTGTCCTCAAGCACTTGTTACCAGGTTGCTGCAGGGAACTGCTGAGCTTACCATACTCTGTGAAACCGGGGCCTCTGTTTTTCCATTTGTGTCTTGTCATTGCAAGAGGAAAGTTTCGCCTGGGCATAATCAGCATCCTGATTACTTTTTCTAAGCCATTGATTATAAAGTAGCCTCCCATTTCCTGGCAGGAGAAGAAAAATCATTTTAATATGCTTAGAAAACTCAGAACAAGCATTTGGAGTAAAAGAAAAAAATGCCTGTATTATACACAAAAACCAAATGGGAATTTAATGGGAAATTTAATGGGAAATAGCAAGACATGGTTCAGCACTGCTTTTGGAAAGGCTGCACTCCTTGCCAGGGACTTAGGAAGTCTAGATGTAGCACAGAGTGCAAGGAAAGGGATGCATATTCCACAGTTTAAAGAAAGAAAAGATACCCCAAAAACCTTTGTGACCAATGGAACATCTCTGAATAACTGACATTAACTTTTTAAAAGAAATGTTCTGAAGTTCTCATTTTGAATTTATAAACCAGAGGGATTTTCAGAGCAAAAGATCTCTTTCTGGTCACATACAAGCTCATTTTTCTGATTTTCTTTCGTAGTTTGCACTCTCTTTTTTCTGAGTGCAAAATGCAGCACTAAATAATTCTGTATTTAATTACAGACAGCTAACACGCTACTGGGGAGACAGGAAAAAAGCTGCAGCAGACAACAGGGAACGAAAATATCTCTTTCAATGCCTGTTCTCCAAATCTTTCTCTCCACAGAGTCCCCTTCACAGCACCCTCAGCTGCTGGGTAGCAGCTAACAGGTTCTATACCAAAACCGCAGTTATCGGCACCAAACAGATCTCTGTATTCAACAACATCCATGGCTGCAAACTGCTCTAGCTGCTTCATGGAGCCCCCATAAACAAGCTGCTTTCAAGAGAAACTGGGAAGTCAAACTTGAAAAAAAATAGAAATGTTCAAGCCCTGCAAAGAGAAGGTGACCTGACAGACTGCTCAGGTGAAATGCAGATTATCCTGACCCACAAAGACCCCGTTACCTCCTCCTCCTCATGGTGCTGCATAAGGTCTTGTGGAGAGAAACCATAGAGGTTGCACAATTTGGACTTCACCATGATTGGAATATACCCTAGGGGCTGTTTGATAGTCCCTTGTGGCAGGTCATTCACTGACCAGCTGATGTCTGCCTAAAACGATACAACACGAACAGGAAACAAGTTAAGTTACCCTTTTAATATTTCCTGCTATATTAACTGTACCTTTCATGTAACCACAAGCAGTTGAACACACTTGTATCACTGTAAAACTGTAGTAATAATAAAAAGAAGAATCAGTAGATACATGCATAAAGATTACACTTTGGGAAACGGTCAACATGGGCTTACAGAAGAAAATCACCCAAGTCTAGAGCTAGGTAAAGAAGCTGCTGGGTGAGTGAACAAGGTTGGTCTGGTCTCCTTTGCCTTTCAGACCCTTCAACAGAGCAGCCAAAATAAAAAAAGGCAGCCACAGGATAGGAAAGGAAGTCTCAGAAGGTAACAGTTAAAAGTAGAAGAAGAGAGCAAGTGTCCACTGAAAGGACATCCACACCACAGGCCTGACAAAATCTTTCCCAAAGCTTCTTCACTTAACATGTTCACGAGTGATCTGAAAATCGAGAAAGAAAATTTATGAAGAAGTTCTGGCAGTGGGTCTGCAGGAAAACTGTGGGAGCAAACAATCCTAACTTTAAGTGCAGAGTGATGGGCTTTGAAAGAGCTGCTGTCCTGCAGGAAAGAAACACCGGCACTGCAACACAAGAACATGGGTTCAACACCTGGCAACAGCTAAAATGAGTAAATTGAGTCTCAGAGATTACTGGAAAAGGGAAAGGAAAGGCCACCGTGCCCCTTTAAATCCGAGGGGCAGCCTTACACAGAGACTGCTGCAGTGTGGTCTACACCTGAGGTGATGACTAAGGGTCTACAGCTGCCCAGCAGACTGGGGCTCACTTCTTACCCCGGGCCAGTGGGAACTGAGGGATAAAACTGACAGAGGGATATGCAGCTAAAGCAGCACAGTGGAAACAGGGAATGATTACTCATGGTTTTCTGCTGTGCACGGTCAGGGAGGTGGAGAGGTTAACCTGTACCAGCACAAGGCAATGCCTTCTCACACAAGGCATTCTGGCTGTTCTGTCCAACTGCTTCAAACACTCTAAAAATAATTAAACAGACAGACAGCGGGGGGAAAAAAAAGAGATGGGAAATAATTCAGGTAAGAAAAATAACAACATCTCTAGCTCAGGGAAATCTAAGATCCACTGGGAATACAGCTGTGAACAATCTGCACTGTCCCACTTTCGTTTTCAGAAAAGGTACTGCACTTAAGAGTGGCTTTTTATCACGGTAAGGTGTACAGCTTCAGACTAACACACACACACACAAAAAAAACACAAGCAAGCAAAAAGCTGAAATTCCAAGCAAGCCTTCCCTTGCACCAGGTGCCTGATGGAAGCAATCAGCTCAGACACAACTACACAATTTCAATAGAAAACAGCAATGTGCAATCTTTTCACAGTGCAAAGGAAAATATCTGCTGGGGATACTTCCTCTCTAGGTAAATTTAAAAGCACTTCAGAAAAACCATGAACCTGTGAACAAGAGAGATTTATAGCTCTGGACTTCTGCATGGGAGCAACGCTGCTTTTGAAACCTGGATTCCCGCAGAAACAAGATTTGGATGATGCTGCTGTCTAGGATGACACAGGTCTCCATCTAAGGTATTCCAAGTAGGCTGGCTGCTTGCAGGGAGAAATGTGACACAGAAAGAAGGGCAGTGGGGCCAGAACCACGACAAGCTTGATGTGCAGGGAAAAAGAGTGAGGCCGCACATCATCAGCACCCCAGAGGCCACGCGGGGCAGCGCTCCCTGAACCCCCCGTGAGACCGGTGAACCGGGAAGGGGCTTTTAACTACAGCACAGGGCTCGGCCGGCTCCGCTGTCCGCGCTGTGGTGCCGCCCCGCCGGGACAGGGACACGCGGGTGTGGGGCTCAGCCAGCCCCACAGGGCGGGGACACGCGTGAGCAGGGCCCAGCCGAGACAGGGACACGCGTGCGCGGGGCGCGGGCACTTACAGTGATCCTGCCGCGGTAGGTGCTGCGGAGCCCGCGGCACTCGGCCGGGAACACCCTCCTCTCCTGGCACACCGTCCCGGCCGGCACGGCGGGAGGGGCGATGGACACCCCGACCAGCGCCAGCGCCAGCCGGGTGTCCTTCAGCGCGAACTCCACCGGGGGCACGTCCTGCAATGGCACCGGGTCAGCGCGGCGGGGGCGCGGGAGGGCCCGGCCCCGCGGCCCCCGCCGCCCCCCGCACCTGCACGGCGCGATAGACGCCCTCGCTGACGGCGTAGTTGAAGGACTCGATGTGCGCGCTGGTGAGGTCGCGCTGGGTCGCGCCGCGCCGCGGCGGCCGCAGGCGGTGCGGGTCCGTCCCGGTGCNNCAGCCCCGCGGCCGCCCCCGGCCCCAAACCCCGCCCCGCGGCCCTGTCCCCTGGGGCTGCGCTCCTCCCGACAGGCACTCCCGGCACCAGGTCACCCTCTGCATCCGTGTCGCCCATGCCCCTCCCCCGCCCAGCCACGTGCGCCGCAGGAGCAGGAGCCTGATCGCCCACCCATCCCCATCACTCTTTGCCACTTCCCCGCGCCTGGAATCCCGAGCAACCCCGCTATTCCCCAGCTCCCAGCGGTGCCGGGACAGCCCAGGCGGTGAGGCCAGTTCCCGGGGTCCCGCACGGTGAGAGAGGGGGAACGCACCACAGGCACCCGGCAAGAAGCGTTCCCATGGGACTTGAGACCCCAGGGACCCGCTGCGCCAAGGAAACACCACAGGCTGTGGGGTTTGCATGTTTTAATGACGGTTTAGGAGAGACGTGGATAGATGTGAGCTCACCGGAGAGCCGGGAGCTCAGGCATTCGCCAGCCCCACATGCACATGCCGACGGGAGAGCAGCCGGGCACACGATCCCGAGCCTGACGGGCGGCCGGCCGGGCAGCGCCCCGCGTACCCCACATCGTCTCAACACCAGGGTTTCCCAAGGGCTGCCACAGCAGACGCTGTCACGGAGCATGATTATGAACGGCACAGCGTTGCTCTCCTGGCAGAGAGCTGCGTGTGTAGAACAAGAAATGCTGGGAGCAGGGACATGCAAGCATTCCTGAAGGGCGCTGGTCACAGTCACCTGGATGAAATCAGCGTTTGAGCCTTACTTAAGACTTCTCCGGCGTTCTCCACGGACTGTGGGCAGCCAGCAGATTTCAGCGGAAGCACAACATGACTAACTTGTATGGAACAAGCCATATGAGAGTTACCTGAAACCCAGAGTCCAGTGGGACCAGACCCTGCTGGACAACGCAGCCAGAACACCTGGGCCAGAAATTCTTCATGGATGACATGAAGGGATACAACTAAGACTAGAGACATTCTGCAATATGGTAGGTGTCTTCTGGAAACCCAGCAGTATCCTGGGTGAAAGCTCAGGAAAGAGAGTAAGACCTTTTCTATTGACCTTTTAGTTGAAATAAACTAGAAAACATTTATTGTTGTATATTCCTAAAAAAAAGAAACCAACAAAAGTCTCACAGGGGCTCGTGAGCATCACTTGCAAGGTGCACCCATGGCTGCAATGCCCAGGCCTCAGCCACACACATAGCCTCTACTCCACCTCGCAGCTAATATTTTGGGCAAAACTTTAGGCACAGTGCTCTCTGTCCTTTATCATTTACCTTCTGTGCTTTACTTTGGGGGGCACTTTGAGAGAAGGTGGAAAATACATATTTTCCTCCAGAGGATGTTGCTTATTCCTGAAAAATTCAGCAGAGGATTCAAGTGTCCCTGAAACACTACCTCCCCCAAGCCCAGCTGGAAAGGCAGGGTATGAATAGCTGCATCGTCTGTAGCTGTGGCTCTACCACCAAGCATTATCTAAATTTCCCTTTTGGGGAGAAGGACGGGTCTAGCACCCCAGAAAATGAGCACTTCTTGGTTCATCGTGATGGGGGAAATTTTCTCTTCTTGTCTGCCCTAGAGCTTATGAGAGCCCAGCTGTCACCTCAGGCACATCCTGGATGAGAGCAATTGCTGTGAGATCTTCCCACCGCTGGGCAAAAAAGGTGCCGTTTTTAAGCTCACCTAAGCTAACACGAAAATGTCAGTGGAGATGTGGTGAACTTTGCAAGCTGAGTAACAACCCTCTACAGCCTACATCTTACCTTGGTGGGTCACCACCACACTTTACCTGGCCTGCAGTGAAAATCTGACACCTCTGTGCTATCGTAAGGTTAGAAAACCCAACCAGTCCTTCCCCCACACCCTTCTTCCTGCTTATCATCCAGCCCTTCCTGTCAGGATTGTCTGCTGCACGAAGAACTCTGAAATCTCCATCACAAGCAGAGATGAGCGCACCAAAGTGCTAGGTTCTTCTGAGGAAGGCGGAAATTCCATTGCTTGACTCACTTCCCATTACACACAGGCATCTTGTAATCTCCACAATGTCTTCTTGTTCGTTTGTTGTGGGGAACAGGAGCCAGTTTCTTTCCATGACCATCTCTCCCTGCCAGAGGGATGTGCTGGGCTCGTACTGAAAATTCAGGTACACTTCACAGCGTGGGCAACACGACAGGGATTTAGGTTATACTTGAAGCAGATGTTAGCTCTGAAATTCAGAGACCTCAAGGGATATAACCTCTCCCCCCGCCAAAGCACCTGATTTCCCAGATGTGTGGCAAACAGGAATCTCTCTTCTCACCCAACATACCTCACGCACCTTCCCCCTAGCTAAGATCAAGCTGCAGACTGTGTTCAGGGCAGAAGATTGCAGTATTTGTCAGATGGAGCATAAAACTGGATCACACGGGATTTGGGTAGAAAGGTTTCAGGTTCAAGCCTCAAGTAGATCATGAAGGTGAAAGCTGAGAGAATAATCACCGCAGTGCCTCAGAAGAAACTGGGATCAGGTTTCTGCTACCTGAAACACTCAGCACAAAAGTGATGCTAGAAATCCTACAGCCTGCCAGTGAGCTCCGAGGGGGTCTCTCTACCTCTTTTAAGCAGAATCCAACTGCCTCAGACTGGGACAGATACTGATTCAAATCTCAATAGGAAAAGGGATAGCTATAAATAAAGAAAATTGCCTTCCTTGCTTGGGTTAATTCACCGCCTGCAGTTCAGCACCCTTTTGCCAGCCATTGCCTGGGTGTTCAGCCAACCAGCTTAGAAAATAACCTAAGGAAACTGACTTCTTGGTGTTCCTGGATTTAGGCACCCTGCGATGCCAGAGAGCTTGCTCCTTTCTATGTAACAGAGCAGGAACAAAGGAAAGGAGTCACCTATTTGGAGCCGAGCTAAGGCACTAATGATGCAGTAGGTGAGGAAAGAATAAACACAGCAGGAGGAGGACAACTCCATCGCTCTCTTCACTCGATTCCCTTAAAAAACCCAATGTTATCTCTATAGAAAAGGAGGAGCTAATACAGCATTACAGTATCCCTGCTGGGGTTTCATTTTAAGGTTGTTTTGTTGTTCTCCCAGAGAGATTTGTTTCAGGTATCAAAGTCACAGGAGCTGTTTCTAAAGTGGATTTTGGTAAATGCAGGCAGAGTTATCTGAGCAGCTCTGGTTCATCACAGCTCTGTGAGGATGCCTGTTCTGTTGTTTTTCCCTGTGGTCTCCCAGAAAATACGAAGCCTGTCTCTATCACTTTTTGGCATGTTACTGAGATAAGCCACCAAACTGCGCTGACCCGGGGGGTGCAGTCTCTCCCTGTTCACAGCAGTGGCAGTTGTGTCGTCATCACAGCTTGATGAAGATCGACGATGACTGGCTCATCTTCTGCCCAGTGTCATTGAGGGGGAAAACGCTGGAGATGGCTACATCCACAATTCCTTGGCAGAGCTCTGCATACAGCTTCCTACGAGATGAGAGAGAAAGACTCAGATACCCAGGCAGGACAAACCAGCAGACCCCCGGCCAACTTTTATGTAGGAATGCATTTCCTCAGCAGGATCTACAAGATCCTATTCCCATTACAAGGAGTTTCAGGGTGGCAAACGAGGAGAGCAGTATCTATTCCACCTCCTCCCTGTTTTTACACCAACAACTATCTTCTTTTTCCATCATGATAATTTCCAATATTCACAAAGGACCACAAAACCCATTATCTATGTTTACAGTCAGGTCAGGCTTCTGAGCAGAAGCTCCGCACCCTCAGGCCCCAGACTTGAGTCTCCACAAGATGCACAGGGGCAGAAAACATCTCAAGGCTCTCTGTACCAGCCTTCCAGCTCAGGGAGTCGGGATTTACTGCACCAGACCCTGCTCACAAGGGAATGTGCCCCAGAGGGGCTGCTCTGATGCATTCCTGGTTTGATGGAATGCTGTGCTGGGGTGCAGCTGTACACATCAGCTTGTGACCAGGCACAGGGACATCACAGGACCCTCAGACGTGTGGGATGTGTTTCACCATAGCACAGCTCGTGCACGGCAGCATTAGGGAGAAGAGAGACAAGGCATTTGAAATGAGTTAGCAACAGCTTCATTTTCTGCTGGAGGAAATACACGTGTAACCTCCCTGAATGTGCTGGTATCTGGGACATATTTAGTACCACAGCTGTTTTTGCCAGGATTAACAATGTCTTTTACTCCATGACACTGGGGCTATGTGACAGTAAGATGTTTTTTCAACTCCTGGAAATGTTATAGCTTTCAGCAGCCAATTTTTTTCCTCTTTAAATGGGAGCTGTGTGATACGAGTGCTATAAATTAGAATTACCCTGAACAGGAGAAGCCACAAATAGCCCCAAAAACCTACCAAAACCTACCTCAGATGCTTTCAATCTTCCAAGTGCCCAACAAAGCCCTTGCTCTTCCAAGAGGCACAAAACAAACAAGGCACTGCTGCAATTCAAATCCACCCAGCAACAGCCAAATTCTACCCACACAGCAACACAGGGAGGTGCAAGGCAGTACTGCACCATGATGCACGTTGTGAACAGGGTGTCCTGGACACAGAAAGCTCCCCAAGCTCTAGCCCTGAAAAGGCTGCTGAACAGGCTGTCTGGTAGGTTTGACCTGCACTTTTTGTCTACTGTTAGTGATGATTTAATCTAATTTAATCAAATCTAATCTGATCAAATTCTAATGCAGTGATGTACAGCCTGTTCTGTTTTGCTGGGCTTTTTTTTATTATGATACAGATGCTCACTTAGCAAAAATTTCTGGTCTCCTGCAGTTGTCTCAATCACGTAATACAGCACCTCCCGCTGTGCCCACACAGAGATGTTCATGGCCAGGGCTGTTTGGCTGTTCCAGCCTCCCTGTGGCTGCTGGAAGAAGCTATAATCCAATCCCTGTGATACCACAAGGGTTAATTCAATTTTTACCGTGCCTCTGAACTCTTAGCAGAGGAACAAGGCATGCAAAATCTGCTTTTCCAGCAAGGATGGCTGGAAGATAAGAAGACAGCTGGCTCAGGAGTGCAGGCACAGCCAAAACAAGGACTGAATCTGGGAACCCGGGGAGGGTTTTTTGGTAATGGGCAAATTGTAATATGCATGTAGTGACTGTTTATAAGCAACACACTTGTAAAATCACATGGGCACATAAGGTCAGGAGTTATCCTTCGTGTGACCTGGATACATGATGCCCTTCTTAGCACTAAATTGGTGCTAAGGAGTCTTTATTCCAGTTTTCAGAGATTTGGTAACATCTGCAGCATCCACAGTGTGCTCTGGGGTCCTGCTGCCTGCAAATTTAGTCACCCACTTCCAGCTGCTGCCCTTAATGCTACTCACTTAACATGTGTTCATATAAAAAGCAGCCACCAGTGGCTCCACAAGAGAGACTGAGAAACAGCCTGACACCCAAGGCCTCAAATCTACAAACATAACTTCAACCCAAGAGTAATAGAAATGACCCAAGTTGTTTTCAAACCCATTTGTTCAAAAACCCAGGTTAGTGCCCCATCTCACGAGGGAAAGAAGTTGGGGGACACCAAACACTGACAAAGGAACAAAGAACCCAAACTGGCTGGCACTTAGAGCAGTGTCCAGTGTTAGCCTGAAAAACTCCCTTGCCATTCACTTTCTTTCACCTTTTTCACTTGGAGCTGGGACACAGCCACGTTTTGGGCAAGGCATGTGAACGGTGGCATCACAAGGGTACTACAGAAACTGATTTACTCACTGGGCACATGCTGGGGCCCCGTTGACTTCTATCAGCCAGACCTTCAGCTCCTCATCCACCATGAAGTCGAAGCCAAAGAGCTGGAAGCTCTGGTAGTGAAGATGCTTTGTGCTGATTGCAGGCTCTATACACATAAGGCAGCTTCTGTGAAGGGAAAAATGAAGGGAGAAACAGGAACTCAAGGTTAAGGCCTCTGTGGACATGTGCATTGCAGACAGGGGCTGCCCTGGAACTGCCCCAAATTACAAGTTATGTCCAACACATGCCATGGTGACCAGGTCCCTGCAAGTGAGATCCCGTGACCGTGAAAATCCACGTGGGGACACCCCTGACTTAACTCACCAAGAGCTGGAGAGCAGCATCCTCCCTCACTACTGGGTCAGGCAAGCTGAAAAACACGACTTGCAACGCCACAAAGGGCTCCAGCAGGTCCCCAGGGAACTGCCACTGGATGCTCATTTGCCTCCAAGTCCCTCAAAGGTTATGCCATATCTTTTTAGTGCAATCAAAAGCAATGGGGCACCTGCAAAGTAAATTCCTTCAGGAAGGACTGCTTTGTCAAGACCTGGATTCTCTGCAGCACCAAGATCTCTATCCAGGCACTTTCTACATCCTGGAGGGAACCAGCTTAGTGTGGACTGAGTAAGATGACCTAGGCAAAAGCCATGTGCTGATGGTGGGCGAAGAAGCACCCAGAGTCCACAGACTTGAGTCCAGCTTCACTTCCCCTCTATCACCTTTATGCCTTTTTTCAATCTCAGCCTCTCCCAGCCCTGTCTTTTGACCTGCTCTCTTCCCTTTTCACTCCATCCTTCTCTAGCCACAGCTGGCAAAACACAGAGACACGGACACGTACCACTGAGGCAACAGCACTTATGGAGGTGCCTTTTCATTCAGCACTGACATAGGGCTATTTATGGCCTTATCTTAAATTTAGGCAATTGAAACCCTTCCCTTCTTGGTCTGCCTGCTTCCCCAGCTGTGTCCACACACACTCCCTGTTCCCTGAAGGGTTATGCTCTCCTCGGCAGCAGGCACCTTATTATGTGTTTGATTTGCAGTAAGATGCTGTTCTCAAGCGTCGTGTTCAGGGCATCCATCAGGTACTGGTTGAACTCCTCGAAGAACATTTCATTCCCTTCCTCATACCGCCCATAGTTTTTGGAATACTCCTTCTGAATGCAGTGATTGGTCAAGTGGCAGGTTTTGTCCTGGAAATTAGCACTGTTATATGGTTCGGAAGAGGTCCGCAGGACACCCTCTCTGTAGAGGTAGATATTATATTGATGATCCACGAGAACCCAGCTCCTGGGGGACAGGAGAACAAACTCTAGTCTCAGTGGCTCAAAAAGAAACAGCAATAAAAAGAAAACTGGTATTGCAAAGGCAGAAAAGGTTACCTGATGTCAAACTTGCGATGCCCTGGCTCTAAAAGTAGAGGATTCTCCAGGTATTTCTGAATCACATGCACTTGTCCCTGCTCATCGATGAAGTCCAGGAGCTCTGAAGCCTCTGAAGAAATCAGGATCCCTTCCCCTGGCACAGAAAGTTGAAGACAAAATTAGGTAGAGGATCCTTCTACCTCTGTTGGAGCTTTTTCGGGCCCCAAGTGGACCGTGGCTCATTAGCCCAAAAAGCGACATGCAAGAACCGATGGCCCCAGGGTCGGCCCAAGCAATGTCACAGTCACTCCATGGGAATGAACCTGTGGAGGGATCTCTTTCTTACCATGCCACGGCCCTCTGGCTCCCCAGAAACCAGGCCTAATGCAAATGGGAACCAAGGGGATCTGATATGGCACGGCCTGCCCAGGGCACGTCTGTAGCGGGGTGGCTGTTGAGGTGTGAGGAGATGCACAGCAGACAGGGACCTGGGCAAGCAGTGAGGCAGCTGCTTGGTTTGGGGGCATTTTGTTTTCTTCTACATCTTTTTTTTTTCTTCCCATCTAGGCTTGGCAGAGGTAGGAGGGTGTGGTGGTGCTTGTATTTGGAAATTGACGAATTTGGTTTTGTTTTTCCCTGGTTTTCAGCAGTTTATAGAGAACAGGGGGTTTGGCACATTTTCTGTAAAGATTTTTGCCTTTCTTTTTTATTTGGGGAGGGAGGTTTGTGAGTTTTTTTATCCTAGACTCAAGACTTTCTCTCCCTGTCTGGCTTCTCTGGCTGCCAGAGGCAGTCACACATGAACACTTGTGCAGTGTTGCCCTGCTCATCGAACAGTTATTACTAAAATCATTGCTGAATAAGGAAAAGTACTATTTTAAATTGTTCATCCATGTAGTCAGTGTTCCTGCTGTGGAAGCTCTTCATTAAAAAAATGAACTGTGCCTTTTAAATAGTCCCACATTTTGGCTGAAGCTGTCACTGTTCATTTCTTGCAAGAGTCCAAATAGGAAACTTCTGTTGGAGAGCACTGAAGAGAGACCATTTTCCTTCTGGGATCTCATAGAGGAATGGCATGGTGCCATGAGGGATAAGCCAGCTCAGGTAAAGTTATCAAACACTCCTCTGGCACTATGCCCATTCTTGAGGCATTAGTTAACTTTTTGGACTAAACCTGATGACTTAAGTCTTAATTTTGTGCTGAGTATTTTTGAGGAAACACTGTGCAAAAAACCCCACTCTTCAAGGGGGCATCGAAGGAATAACAGAGGTTTGGAGCACTGGCAGGGTTTGACAGGATCATCCCATGAAAAACGCTCCCAGCTGTGACTTCTGAAGGTCGCTGTCAGCACGGCCCTGCAGGCACTCCCACTGCTCCATCCTCTGCTCAGCTTTCCAGCCCTCCTGACCTCCCATTCATCCCAGCACCCTCCACTGAAAGGAAGTCTGTCACCAAGGTATCTTTCTCACCCATGTTTTATGCAGGGGGCAAGATTTTTCAGTCTCCTGATCACAGCAGAGCAAGGCAGAACCTTGCCCTGGCACAACTTTAGGCTGTGCCCTGGGGGAAGGGGGGAAACAACATCCCTAAGCCAGTAAAGCCTCTGCAGTGGGGAGATCAGCAGGCACCCGTTCCACACTGGACAGATGGCAAACCAAGGGGAGGGGAGTTTAACTGTGCACCCAGGCAGCAACCCGGCGAGGCAGCAAAGCAGCTTATGTGGGGCAGCTGTCCCTGCTCTCAAAGAAAACACCAAAACCTCCAGCCACAGTTGCAAACTCTTAAAACATTTGAGTCAGGGCATCCTAAACCTTTAATTTTTCCTGTTACTGATGGATAACCAAGCCTCTCTTAGACCTGTCCCAAGACAGGGGCTGTGCCTGAGCTGTATTTTTCTTGGTAATTAGCATGAACAAGCTTTCTTCTTCCTCAGAAGTAATCCCCAGACATATAAAACTTCCCTCCTGAAGATTACCATGAGAGTCTGCTTTCCACTTTAATTTGCAGCAGCACACTGATGAATACAAAAGGCTACTCTGCTTTAGTGCAGAAAAGATGGGATCACACTTGCATAAAGTATCTGAAGATTCTGAACCTCCTCAGCCTGCAGCAGACCAGAGCAGCGGCCTTTTCAACCGCCCAGATGGATTTTTTGCCGGTTTACCACACAGAAACACATTCCTGCACTGGCATAGCAAAAGGACTCATCTCCCCTTTGTTCCTGATGAAAATACACTTCCAGCACTTCTTGGTGACTCAGCCAAGAGAGCAGAACAGAGAGGGAAGCCAGTGCGAAGGACAGTTTCATCCTGCAGCCTCCCTGCAGCCAGCTCTGACTTTAGCATTCTCTTTTTGCAAGACTGTATCCAAAGTGACTCTGCAAATACGGGTCATACATGTGGGCTTGTTCCCTTTGAAAAGACCAGGTCCTTCCTCAGGCTGGGCTCTGCTGCACACACAGCAAGGTAAGGTTTTAAATACAGCCATTCTAACAACGTGTCCACGATTAACACCGCAACTGACAGAGAGCACACAGTTATCAAAGCACTGCATCTACAGCTGTGTCCAGCTATCTCACAGCTCCTTATTTCTGTAAAGTGAGTGATGGAATGACCCTGGAACAAGGAAGGACACACTATCACTTGGCTATCTATTGTCCTGTTCAGATTAAATGGACAGACAGGCACTGCATTGCTTGTCTTTGCTCTGGAGCCTTCCCCTGAGGCTTGGGTGCAGTTTTGATGTACTGAGCTCGTGGCTGCTCAACCAGTCTCTCGGTGTGACCATGGCACCAGGCATCCGAGCTTGGTTGAAAGACAAGCAGGATTTCCACCCAGGAGAAGGCAAGCTTAGCTGCAGCATGGGGAGTTGGGCTCCTTGCCCTTGAAGGTTGCTGTCCTGCCTGTTGACCGCCTCCCGGTATCCTGTTCTGCTCCCTCTGACCTGCTCTCCACATTCCCCTCACTTGCTGGTCCCTGCTGCCTTCTCCCTGCAGCACTTTCCCACATTTGAGGTGCATGTGTAGAGGAGAGGGGGCCCTTTCACTGCCATGCATGTTCTGCGTAGCACGTGCACACCACATTGCTTGACTGGCATGCACTTGGAGGGGTGAAGCCCTTCACAGACAGATCAGCTTGGCTCAGCCAAACCCTGGGACTCTATGGATCATGTAAAGAGTGAGGAATAAAGAGAAACAGCTCCTGGTGCTGGAGAATGAACCTTTGGCACCAGCTGAGGACTTGGCGATCCACACGTTTCCTTCTTTGCCTTCCCGCCGCCTGTTGTAAGCTGCCAGGAACACTTCCCGCTCATCCGTCCTTGAGTTGTTTATGAGATGGTGAATTCCATTCTGTGCTGGAGCCACGGGGGTCTTCAAGTTTGTTGGGTAAATCACATATGACTCAGGGAACCACGTGCAGGACTCGGATAGCTCAGGGCTTGTCTTGATTAGCCTGGGTGAAGAGAGACAGGCTGTTAATCTCCGGAGTGTCCCCACGTGCATGGGGATCATTTAATAAGGAAAAATCATCATTAACTGGGCTCTTTTGCTTGATGATGAATGGCAGCTTACAGATAGCCTGTGCTAAATTATCCTATTTTCCTCAGACCCTCGAAATTAGGGTTTTCCTACAGATATCACGGCAACCCCAGCCCACAGCGAAGCACCACTCTTTCAGCCAGAACCTGCATGCTTTTATTGATACCATGGACATCATGAAACTAACAGCTGAGAAGTTTCCATGTAACTAGAGCTTGGGGTGCATTCCCTGCATCATCTCTGCTCAAGCGAATTGAGGAGGGGTGTTTGCTGACACGGCTCGGGGCAGGAAGGATGCTGTGATCAGGACTGGCAAAAGGGAAGCCAGAGCAGTCACGCTCTCTGTGCTGGTGCTTAGCCCTCGATCCCATTCCCACTGAGATCAGACCAGGTGTCTCAGCTGTATATGAAGACCACTGGGAACCCACAGAAAGCAAGGGCACAGCTCCATGTTTCACATCCCAAGGTGTCTGGGATCCCTCTGGCACATCTCTCCTATCAGTAATGCCTAGAGAAGCCAGCAAATTCCTGTTAGCAGAGCCCAGGCCTGTTTTTTTTCAGAGTCAAGGGAGCTGCCTGCCTCTCCAAATGCCTGTGCTTTGCTTAAGGCCAAAAGTAGAGTTCGTGAGGCACTGACTGTGTGCATTTGTGCCTCTCTGTTGAGATGGCAGTGAGTCAGTGGCACTCTGGGAGCCCTGGGGAATGTTATTTGCTGTCCTTTGGGTTCCTAAGTAGCTTGATGCACGGTTGACCCTACAGTTAGAAAGGTCAGCCAAGCTGCAGGATATAAAAACAGGTGTGCAAGTGCTTTTAGCACTCTAAGTAACAGGCTAAAGAGAAATCCAGCTGAGGAGCTGTGTAAGTGCTTGTTTAAAAATACTCTGCCACTTTCTGACAAACACCACCACCACTGCCAGGAAAGCAATTGGGAAGAGGCTCTTTGCAGGGGAAGGAGAGGCCTTGGATCAGCACAGGCGGTCTGCAGGACTGCATCAGTGAGAGGCAGCACAGACTCGAATGGGCAATCAAATTGCTGAAGGAGACCAAGAGCTCTGACGTGAAGATACTCTAGTGGGAGCAGGGTTTGCACAGGGATGAGGGTTATCTACAATGAAAGTTCATCCACACTGCCTCAGGAGACCCTGGCATGGCAGGTCATGCAGAAATAACTCCCAGAGCTCTTCCTGGAGATGTCTCCATTTGTTTGACCAACAAATCTGATTAGCTAAAGGCACATTAGTGTCTCTTCTCTGTATGAAACAGAGAATAAAAGGAAAAGGTTTTAATTAAATGTCTGCAAGGAAAAAGAGCAGCTATGTTTGGGTTTCTTTTTCCTTTAGATTTGGCTCTAATCTGATTCAATACACTCTTATGGTTTCAAGTAGATACAACTCAGTGGAAACGGCATTTCCCCTGAAGTCACAGAGAGGCCTTTGTGCCCACAACCAGCTCCAGAGGCCCAGGAGTCTGAGGACAGCACGTGCTAGGACACTCCCAGGGCAGCTGCTCTGTGAAATACCCTCCAAACAGGTTCAGCACTCGACATGGGTTAGAAGAGAAGCTTCTGCCAAGCCCATCTAACATTTCAGTGAATTTCTTACTTCACCAGAGATGCTTTGCGGCACAGCTTGTCTGCTCCCCTGTAGTAATTCACCAGCTGCACAAGTCCAGGTTCATGGCCTAAGAAGGGGAAACAGAGGTCAGACAAACTCCTCAATGAATAAAGGGAAAACAGCTGCTTGATGCAAAGGACCTGTGCAGTAGGGGAAAAAAAATGGAGGCTGTTTCCTTGCCCTGCATTACAGAAACAGGTTGTAAACTGGTACTGGCTCCTGTGGTTTCTTCCATTCAGTTACAAAAAAACATGCAGTCACCCATTTGTTTTTAATCTGCCACATCCATTTTGCAAAGGAAAATATTTTTTTTCCTAATTCACACTGGGAACTGGCAGCACCACCCAAAAGTGTTCTCCATCTGCTGGTGTAAGTTTTCAAGAACGAAGATTTTTGGTAACTCTTAAGTATGGGTGGAGGATGCAGGGAAACACACCGTGACACAAAGATCACAGCTCAGGAAAGGGCCTTTTTTCTTTGTCACGTACAGCAGGATTCCCTCTTGGACCTGGTATCACAAAACACTGGGAAACACTGAAAGATTTGGAGTCTTGCTTTTTTCTAGCAGTTTGCAACAAGACCCGCTGGATACCTGGGGTGGGAAGGAACCTCTGGGAATCTCTGCTCCAACCTCTTGTTCAGTCAAAGTCTGAGTATCTCTAAAGATGGAGATCCTACTGCTTCTGTAAGTCCTTGTCCTGGTGCTTGGCTGCCAACCTGGGTCCCCTTGACTATCCTGATGGCCCCTGCTACAGTCACTCGAGGGTGTTTAAGCCTTTCTTGCACTGGAAAGTCCCAAACTGGCCCCAGTATCCAGCTGTGGCCTCAGCAGTGCCAAAAAGAGTGCTGAACAGAGGGGTACCTCCTTACCAACACTGGACTTCACGCCACAGTCTGCCTTCCTTCACCTTTTCACACTACAGAAACACTTGTGCTCAGCTGGAAGCCCTCTGGGAGGGACCAGAATCCTGAAAAAGGATTCAGAGTTTTACTTATCCTCCTTGGTGTTTGCCTGGGAAAAAAGGCCTGGAGCAAACATTACCTTAAACACCAGGCAGCTGCAAGATCACAGAGAGTGAGTATCTATTTTCAGCCTGAAAGTCACTTCCTTTGACCTGGGTCACTTTTATTCACAAATCGTTAAATAAAGATAGCTGAAAACCATCCTGCAGAAGAGATGTGCAACTTCAGGCACTTCAATGTGCAGCCAGCACAGCCAGGTTTTTTTACTGAAAAGAAAAGAATAAAACCCCCCACATTTTCTTCTGTTTCTGGTTTATCCTGGGGAGACACATCCTCACTGGTTTCCTGAGCATCGCCATGGAGCAGTGGGCTGCAGTGTAGAGTCGGGTGGCCAGCAAAGAGGGACCGTGAGGCAGGAAGGGAAACTTCTGGGTCATGTTGTGAGGTCTGTACCACGCATTTACTGGGATTACAAAGCTGCCAAGGCACTGACCAAAGTGGCAATCCTCTCCTGGCCAGCAGGGCATAGAGTCCTGCATCCTCTGCTACATGAGGCCTCTGCAGCCTCTTCCTCCTTTCCACCCCCTCAGAACAAACTGCTTTTCTGCTGGATGCAGACACAGCTTAAGCGTACAATCCCCCAGGAATTAGGTTACCAGTGAGAGCTACAGAGGTCCCTGCAGCTGGGCAGAAGCAGTGGTGCATGCTGAGAGTCCCCACTTTTCTCCGTGATCCAGCTTAGGCCCCGAGTAATGCAAATTCCTGCAGTTCCCTGAATTAATGTCTGCTTCCACTGAGTAGAGCCCTTAGGAAAACCAAGCCAGCTTTGATGCAACAGTTGCTCAGGAAGACGAACCAGAGGAGATACAGCTTTTTGGAAAATGTACCAAAATAACCATGTTATTTTTGGTCTGAATCTACTGATTTCAGGCAACCAGTTCCCGCTACAGGAGGATCGTTTAAAGAAGCCAGTGCCAAAGCATGGCTCCTCTCCACAGGTTATAGACCGTATCTTGGCTGTGAGAAATGGTTTGAGTTTTTGGGCATCTCATGGCAACACATGCTGAAAGGCTCAGTGAAGCCCTTCCATCAGCCCAGGACACTCTCGGAGGATGGAAGGGGTTAGTTAGAGATGGCCACAAGGCCACCATGGCTGGACGTGCTGTGCATGCCCACTCTCATCAAAGAACTGCGCTCGTTCTGCAATGAGGCCTGATGCTCACAGGTCCTCCGTGACCCGCATGTTAAAGCACAGGCCTGCCTGCTGCGCCTGCTGCCAGCACGTGTGAGCACCCTCACCGCCTGAGCCTCTCCTGGTGCTTCCCTGCCTGCTGCAGACACCCCAGCGCTGCGAGGTGACCAGATGGCATTGCCATGTGATGGGGACTTTCCACTCACAAATGTGGAGGAGACAAGGGAGAGGTGCGGGAGCTGGTGACTTGCAAATCTGAAAGAGCAGTCAGAGATGAGTCTCTGCTGCAAGAAAGAGGCTGCAAAGCCATCCCGCACCAGAGCTGCTGGAGTGAGGGGGCTCTGCCTGTTCTGATGTTTCTGCAGGCAGAAGCAGTGCTGCAAAATCACTCCAGAAAGAAAGAAACCAGGGCCAAGATGACAGTGCATCCCTGCTCCCCGCCATGCCCTGCAACACTGCCAGTGCCTGGCTTGCCTCTCCCTGCTTGTGGGCACGCTCCCTCCCTGCTCCTGGGCTCTGCATCATCCAGCGGGGCAGACGGCCAGGGTGGCTGTGCCATGGGACAGCAGCATGCATGGCAGGCAGGTGACAAGCCCGCTCAGGGCAGCTCCCAGGGCCCTGCGTGTTGGCAGGGTGACAGTGGGGGTCAGGCAGAAGGGGAAAAGGTGCTGGGGCAGGGGGTGTATGGGGCCCTACACACACAGGGGCTCTGGAACTACCCACACCCTGCTCCAGGCAGGGACTAGTGCCATCACTCTCACCAAGCCCTGCAGAGGCACATCCCCACCAGCCTCCGGAGCGAAGGTTTGAGCGTGCCTGGCTTAGACCTGTTCTGCCTCCTGTGTCAAACAGCAGAAACACCCCCATACCACGTAAGCTCAGCACCGCAGTGTCCCTGCCCGGCACCAGGCAGGGGATGACACTGGAACCACCGCGACCCCACAAACCCACGCTGTTTGCCTGAAGCCCTCTGCAACGGTGCAAACAGCCCCAAGGGCACTGCTGCAGGGCAAGGAAGGCAGGCCGGGAAGCAGGGGCTGCACCCGGACACGAGGGCTGCCACATGTCACCGGGGGTCTCCGGGTGACCCTTGTCCCCCCCGCCCTTCCCACTGCTTCACCACAGCACAGGCCTCAAGCTGGGCGGGGGTGTTTTGGGGAGCACCGGTGAAATCACTCCCCGGGAGCTTGGGAAGGAGATCCTTCGAGCCCTGGCTGGCGTCAGCAGGGCCCGCAGGGAGCCCTGCCGGGGGTCGGGAGGTGGCTGCACAGAGACCCCGCGGTGCCTCAGCTTTGTGTGGGCGCCGGAGGCCGGGGCGGCCGCCCAGCCGCAGTGACAGGGAGCCGCGGGTCAGGGAGTCCCGGGGACAGGGAGCCGCGGGGACAGCGACAAGGCGGCGAGCGGGGCCGGCGGGCACCGCCTCCCGAACCGCGGGGGCTCTGCCGGGGCGCGCCCCGCCCGTGCCCGCAGCCGTGGCGGGAGGCTGCGGCGACCCGCGGGAACGCTGCCCTGAGGCGAGG
>VZTD01001495.1:75994-172784 GCA_013397725.1 Rhagologus leucostigma | reverse complement strand
ACTGACCCGGAACCAGAACCGGCCTCCTGATCCCGATCCTGATCCGACTCCTGCTCCTGCTCCTCCCCGCCCCGTTACGCCGTGCAGCCGCCGGGGGCGGGGCCATGCGCGCCGGGCGCCCGCTGCGGGCGGGGCCAGCCGCTCCCCGGTGTGACACCGGCCGGGCTCTGTCACCGGCCCCGCCGCTCCCCGGTGTGACACCGGCCGGGCTCTGTCACCGGCCCCGCCGCTCCCCGGTGTGACACCGGCCGGGCTCTGTCACCGGCCCCGCCGCTCCCCGGGTGTGTCCCCTGTCACCCAGCCCAGGCTTGGTGCCTGCAGTGCTGCCCCCACCGCTCCCCTCCGGTGCTCAAGGCCCGCGGGGGATGCTCACCCTCCCTCCCCCTGGGTCCCCGCCGCTGGGCTCGGACCGCCAGCCGTGGGTGTCGGTGCTATGCCACGAGTGCTGGGGCTGCAGCTCAGCTCTGAGCCAGTAGATCTTCTCCTTCCTAACCTATTTGACTCTTCAAATCACTTCTTATCTTCTCATGTATTACTGCCTGGTTTGGTCTTTCTGGTTGTGAAAAGGTCTTCTTGTTTGTAACCATCACTTCTGTCTTCCTCACAAACAAACCTGCAGCAGACCAAAGATATCTCACAAATTCAAAACCTGGAAGTCAGATTTCCTCCCCACAACAAATCAGGTTTAACTTAACAAACCTATCAATAATGAAAATTCTGAGGTTTTGAGTTGGTTAATGCCCTGTTTTTCTTACACTGTATGAGTACTGACATCAGCGTTGCATACTCTACCTGGTTGCTATAAATTATGATATATTTTCAAGAAATAAGGAACATTTTGCTGAAGGAAACACAGATTGGTCATGACCTGCACATTGCCTTTTTTTTTGACAGCACAAGCCAAGGTGTTAAGTGATTCATGGACGGAAAAAAAAATTGAAAAAATAGCTGCTGTCTTACAACAGCTAAAAAAAATTCTTCAGGCAGCTTATTTCTACTAGGAGGTGCTCTTGGACCTGGGATTGGATGTGCCTCTGGATCTGTTTTCAGATGCATCCTCAGTGTGTGTTCTCCTCACAGTGTTGTGCCTGGTTTAGCTTAAAACACCTCACAGCCCAGGGAATCACGGAGCACCTGGGGCTCAGATCCTGAAGCCATTCCCTCTTCCCAGTTTGGGCAAGTACTGTTTATCAGGATTCCAAATTATCAGGTAATTCCAATTGATAGATAATTTGGTGGCTCATCTCTGTTGTTTGCATAATTAAGTGGAAGAGGCAGAGATATTCCACAAAGTTAAGATCGATGTGTTAGACCAGTAAGCAGAATGGAGTCCAGTAATGAACTGCTCAATATTCCACGCAAAGTTTCCTGTAGCAAGGTGGGGTTTGTGTTTGGGATTTGGATTTTTTTTCTTTTTTTCTTTTTTTTTTTTTTGTGTTGGGCTTTTGTTGGGTTTTGGTTGGTTTTTTCGGGGGGTTGTTGTTGTTTTTGGTTGATTTTGGTTTGTTGGTTGGTTGGTTTTTGGTTTTGTTTTGAGAGGCTTTTTTGTTTGTTTTTGGAGGGGTTTTTTGTATGGGTTTTGGGTTTTTTCTATAGCTTAAAGTATACCTCTTGCATACACACTAGATTTAAATGTAAAAGCTTTTTTGTTCTTTGTGTATGTAGGGAAAATGCTTGCAGTTAACCCATTCTCAGTGGGATTCCTGCATGTGCTTTTTGCTGGCTTTAAGCCTCAGTGTGAAAATTGTCCAGACCATTTCTAAATACAAGAAATATTTGTAGCTACAGTTTATGGTTTAAAATAAACCATAAATTACCACCTAGCTGGATTTATTCGGATTTATTTATTTATTTATTGGGTTTGCATGATTCACACTCAGTATTTTTCTTGCTGCACTGTTTCTCGAGGTGTATAAAACCAATGGACTGTAGTTTCTGGAAGGCTGTGCAGTGACATGAAAGGTCAAAATCCAACAAGGCCAAAGACTGGAAGAGCTTAGCACAAGGTTCCTTTATTTCCATACCCTGTTAGACCTCTGCATCCTTGCTGCTGGCCACACTCCAGAGTGGGTTGGCTCCTGCCAGCTGGTGTCCTGATCTGCCTCCTTCCGCCAGTGTCCTCAGTCCCACGTCCCTTGGGAGTGAGATCGGTGGGCAGTAAAGGCTCTTTCCCCGGCAGATCAGAGCACGGCTCAGTTGTGCAGTCCTACGCGGTGGCTGTCCCACGGGGTCCCTCACTTCAGCAGAGCCTGCAGTGGCACGCTCTCGGGAGCGCTGGCTTCTGGCGGCACTTTTACTCTGGAAGGCAAAAAAAATCATGTTTGGGCTGATGGACAGAAAAGCAGGAAGGCGGACAGCTGCACCGGGCTGTCCCTTCTTCCCCCGCCGCCCACAGGCGGGGAATTGCCGGCAGCAGAGAGGGATGTCCCCTTTCCCCGGCAGGACCCACGTGCAGGGCAGGATGGAGGTGACTCACTGCGGCTTCTCGATGTCCTCGATGCCCTCAGGAAGGCGCACGTTGAGCGTCTCCGGGAGCAGGAAGGCCACGGCGCCGCTGCACACCGCGACACCGCAGTATGTCACCTCGGGCAGGGACCGCCACACCTCGTCCAGCAGGAACATCAGCGGGGCCAGGGACCCTCCCAGGCGTGCCATGAAGGAGGTGTACCCCATCCCATTCTGCCTGGAAAGGTGCAGACCACCACGGGCTACTCGTGTTGTGTCAGACCCCTGCCCTTAACCCTGCAATTTTCTCTAAGTGCTGAGGATTTTTTCCCCTCGGGTTTTTCGTCTGCAATTTTTTTCTTTTCTTTCTTAATATCTTCCTAAAATCATCATATTTCCCGGAGAGCAACTGTAGCTGCTGTGAGAAATAGATTTATGTCTATTATGAGAAAGAAGCTGCAGTTCCACACTAAAAATACCTGGTCTAAACTTGTTTCCACTTTGAATGTCTAAAACCCTGAGAGCATTTTCTAACAGTAAGACTAGTGACTCCTCTGACCTGCTTAGAGCAAATCCAAGCTCCTCCTTCTCCCAGGTACTTCTAGGCGGGTGGCATACACTAGAGATACCTGTGAGCACTTTTGGCCCAAGGAAGGAGACCTTGGAGAGGAGACCAGAAATAAGACCTGATTTTGAGGGGATGGGTGGTGCGTCACACTGATGACAAGAATCCTAGGACATGCTTGTGCATATGCATAATGAGTACTGCAGAAGGAACCAACAATTTTGTCTCTGCCAATGTCTTTGAGCATGAAAGATACAAACCGATCTGGTATAAAAAGTAGCAGATCAGTGTCACCGCTTTGGTTTAAACGTGGATCATTCCCCACAGGCAACAGACCTTTGAAAGCTAAAGGACTAAATGGCAGAGGAGGGTACTCTGGGCAGGGAGCGGCAGAAGCGAAGTAAGCCACAAGGCCTGCTGTGATCCATGAGGGTTTTTTCAGACTTGCACAAAGAAATCAGTGAGGTGATTCCCTCCACCACACTCAGCCAAATCCTAAGCTATGCAGATGCTAAATCTGGTTTTGTTACTATTACCCAGGTATGTCAAATAAGCTCTGTTTTTCCTCCTGAAAGGCTAGTTAATCCCTGCTTTAATATCATCTGATGTCCAAAAGACTCTCAAACGTGGTAGTATGTGTCCCTTGTAAAACTTGGTATTTCAAGTTATCATTTTCAGGTTCTTTCAACAGTTCCTGACAGATTATCACAGGGAACGAAGACTTTACGAAGCACAGGTGCCTTATGGAGTGCAAAGATCTTCCCACACAGAATACTCCCCACCTCTCCATTCATCTTCCTGTCAGCACAACCTAACCACCCACAAACCCAGGTGAAAAAAAGGGTGGCTTTCTGCACCTCTCTTGTGAGTATATGAAATCCCTAGAACCTGCTAGTTCTAGAGGCAAGGGGCCACTGCTGCAGTGTAGTCAACAGCGCATCCTGCTCTGCTGATGTCCAAGGCCTGAGGGCAGCACCCCGGCCGGGCTTTGGGTGTGTGCTCCAGTGAGTGGCATCTCTTACCTCAGAATGGTGGGGTAGAGCTCCGAGGTGTACAAGTAGACAGTGGTGAAGGCAGCTTCTGAGAAACCCTTGCCCATGACGGCCACTACCGAACGCAGGGAGGTGAAGGCTGGGGGAAAGGAAAGGCGTTTATGACAATGAGCTGCCTCTAGGAAGAAGCTTCCAGGTATAAGAAGGGAGAAGGTTCAGTGCTCCCACACACAAAACTGACAGCCGTGGAGCTGCTGTCTCCGAAGGCTGGATCTGTAAGTTTAGTAAGTATTAGCCCAAGTGGGAGCTGAACTGATGACAGGATAGGTCCTGACAGTTCCCGTTGGACAGGGTCTATAATTAAGACAGGCACTGTGCCTTGCCATCGCTGCACCCTTCACCAGTCACTTCACAGTGACTGGAAACCATCTGCTGTGACCGGATATTAGGGCTGGCCCACACTAGTGACCTCGTCTCATAGACAACACCCTTCGGGTGGACTTCTCTACACAGAACTGCCTGTGGACAAATCTCTGGTTCTCCTTCTCCAGCACTGCACAAAATGGACCCCCCCTTTAGCAAGTGCTGCGTAGAGCAGAAGAGCATCTCACGCTTGGGAATGACAGTGTTGGCTCCTATGCAGAGTCCGGTCAGGATGAGTGTCCATGCCTGGGTCTGCCGCCGTCCAACTCGGTTCACCAGCACGTACATGGCCATCTTGGCTGGAATCTCAATGATGCCGAAGACAAACTGGGAGAGGTAGATGCTGAGCCCAAAGCCAGTCAGGTTCATGCTCATGCCGTAATAAGAGAAGGCAACACCAAACCTGCAAGGAGCGGGTGGAGATGGGACCGAGGGAAATCCCTCTGGGAGCTGCAAGATGAACCCACCCGTGAAGTGACACCGCTTACCACACCATGCCAGAACACAGAGAGATCTTCCTCAGGACTGGGGTCCTGAACAAGCTGATGTAGGAGTAACTCCCTCCCATGTTTTTGTCTGCTGCCATCCTTGTGAGGGTCTGGGAGAGATGGAAAGAAAGAAATAGCTCAGCTGCTGTACTTTTAGGATCCAGACATGAAACCCCAGACGGGCTGGGGACTTTGCCTTCCCAGCTTCAGCTCCACCTTGGATTTTCCATACATTCCCTTTACAGAACAATTCTCTGAGCATACATTGTCAGAGGCATGTCTTCCCATAACTTTACACATTGCCTGCTATTTTAGACATCTTTTTCTTCTCATGGCCTCTTCTTCCTTCTCACCTACGTGCCCCGTGTGGCAGAAAGGGCTGTAGAGAGATGGCAGATCATGGCGTTGGAAAAGTCAGTGTTGGCCAGTTCCACCCTCTTCCCCGTGTGGCTGCGTGCTGTTGTACGAGGAGCTAACAGTGATCTGCGTGCTTTGTTCTTAGGAGTGCATTCATTTAAAGTGTGGTTATTTATACATCTGTTTATATAAATACAGAATACCTAAAAAAGCCAGGCACTCTGAAGTGAGCCCTGCCTGTGAAGAAGAAGAGAGTGTTTGTTCAAAGAGCCTTCCAGCAACTGATGGAGGGGTAAGTACCCTCAGAGTTAGTAAGTTCTACTCACTGTGTATTTAGTCCAGTGTCCCGTCCACTGAGGCCTCTTGTCAGGGCAAAAATGAGTGGAAAGACACTCCTCCTAATGAAGGGGATTTCTAGCCTTATGGGAGCTGAGCTGGTTCTTTCTCTTTAGGAGTGAATTTCTGCTTTCTAGAGCAGAATGCCCACAGTGCCCCACAGACCACACTGCAGGCTAAGCATTGCTCCAGGTGTCAAATAGAAGTAAAACACAGAGAGAGAAAGCAGGAAAGGAAGAACATGTGTCTGGATCTTCAGTTCCTTACCTCTGGTGAGACAGCGAAGTCTTTCCTTCCATTCATTCTTGCACATCTAAGCAGGTGCCTGTGGGCTTGCTTCACTTTGCCTTTGGCTATGAGCCACCGGGCAGACTCTGGGACCCACCTGCGGGTGAAGGAGAGGAGACTGTTCCCGTTGGAGCTGCGTGTTTTCCACCCCGTATACATGGCTCTGGCATCCTCTGCACGAGACTTCAACCTCAGCTAAATGTAACAACTGTGGTGCATGGCAAGAGTAGTGGGACACCCTTTTGACAGGCACACGCTCTTCTACCCCTGAAGGCTGAGCTGGTTGAAGTTTCAAACTCTTATCAATTAAAACTGGCCCCAGGGAGTTTATATTTCCACATTTGTGCTTTCTGGGACTCTTTATGCTTTGAAATTTTCGGCTATTAAAAACTACTATTTAGTAGTTTATTCGGCTATTAAAAACTCTGTACATACTTTGTTAGTTGCTGAAATGATTTGGTTTTCACAATAATCAAAGCCTTCTGCACACTGGAGTCTCCCACTAGAATGTCCAAGACCAGATCCCTACAATCCACTGTTTCAGTTTCAGGTGCCCTAAATCAGATTACAGGAAAGCTAATGAACAACTGTTGTTACTATTCAAGCAGGAATTGAAAATGATGTGTAGAGCAAAAATGTTTGGAGAACTGGTCTTGCTAAAAGTTTTCATCTCCTTCCCACAAGCTTACAACCTTGGGAAGTATAAAGAAGGAAAAATGGCATTTTGCACTTATTGCCACTGTCTCTAGAGAGTAATACCATGTATTTTGGTTGTCTAATGCCTCCACTGAGTTCTGACTTTGTGTCAATAATATCTACAGAGTGCTAAATTAGATTTTAATTCCATACTTCAGAGACTTTCAATTTTCTGCAATCACTGACCTTATGAGTGCTTGAAGACTAGAGTATAATTTGTTGGAGAACTAATCTCCATAAAAGATATTAACATAAGAAGAAAAATCAAACAGTTATGATGGAAAGGGTGGGTCCAAATGCATCTGTGAATTTCAGCACTTCCAAGGACTCAGTTTTTTATGGCTGGTTGTCCTAGAAAGAGAGCAAAACAACTTGAACTAAAAAAGTCAGCAGAACACATATTTTAGTTGTGTTGGACTTGATCAGTGAAATACCAGAAGTTACTCTTTGCCAGAAAGCCCTCATCACCCGTGAAACTGCACATCTTTCTTTTAGCCATTGATTAACAACAGCACCAGTTCATATCCCATTTTTTAAAGTATTGTTTGAGATTTGCCTGCTGGATCTGTGCAGGTATTTAACCTACTGCTTCACGCTGATGGACAGACACAGTGGGCAAGCAAATCAAAGTCACCAGAAGCCTCTTTGAGAGCAGCTGAAAGGCACTTTAGCATCTGGATATCACTCTTTCTGTGCAGTGATTATGCATGCAATTTTTGGACACGTGTGTCTAACAAATCAGAGTTTATTCTGCAAGGTTTCCAGCTGGAGCTGCCTGTTACCCTGAGGGACACGTCTGTGATTTCTGCAGTGGCATCTAGCACCACTCTGGTGCCCAAGAGGAACTAAACAACCACCCTAAGGTGAAGAAGACACAGCCCCCCATTTCTGAATGTTCTCAGTGGGGCAGTTGTGGGAATAGTTGATTGCTTATTTCAGCACAAGACCTTTTTTCCAGCCAGGAAAAGGACCTGCTTGTTCAAAGGACTGTTTTAGATCATCAATAAATTGATGCAATTCACATTGCAGTCACACTGCCAATGAATCAACTCTGTATTCCAGTTTGTATTACTATATGGAAAAAAAAAAAGAAGGAAAAAATCAAAGTTTCTTTGATTAAATGAACCCTCTCCCATTTTAAGGCTTAGGAGATGTCAGGTATTTCTTAAATAAGGCTGCAGGGGGGAAACTGCCCATAGAAAGCAGGTGTATTTGGCCCATCAGGATGGTTACACAGCTGGGAAAAGCCATGGGAAGTGCAGAGATGAAGGAACCTGACCCAGCCTGAAGGTGTCAGTGGCTTTCATGGAAAATTTGGCGCCAAAAGTATCCTTCCCAGTGAGGTGGGGACAGAGAATGGATAATTTTTTAATCTTGGGTTTATTGAGGATTAAAGCCTGGATCTGGTTGTGTCTTCCTTTATTGGATCTCTTTTCTTTGCTCTGAGCCACGTCTGACAGAGCTGGCAGCACCAAATCCTGCTTCCTTGTGCTGCCACCTGTCATCCAAATGCCTCAGCCCCAGTCCTGCCTCCTCCTTGTCCCCAAAACTACGATGTGACCTTGGCTCCTGGCCTTGCTGGAGAGACGAAACCCAGGCCACTCCAGTATTCCAGAGCTGCCACTCTTGGGCAATCCAGGTGCAGGACACGGATGAGTCCTGCTCATCCTGAGCTTGCTGAGCGAATCCTGGGGTCAGCAGAGGAGGCAAATCCCCTCCTGGTGGCTGCACTCACCACAGGCAGACGATGCTCAGGAGACAAGGTCCTGTCACGGCCACCAGCAGCCAGTGCCACTCCCGCACCAAGTACGCCACCAGGGCCAGCAGCATGTTCCCAACACTCCAGAAGATGCTGGTCAGGATCCCGGTGAAGGTGCGGTGCTGGACATCCACCCACTCCATCCCTGGAAGAGGGAGGCAGCGTTCAGCTGGGACACGCGGGACTCCTCTGGGAAGGGAGGGCCTGCAGGGCTTTTTAACAAGGGCAAAGCGAGGTAACGTCCCTGGTCTTCTCCTTCATGAAGTTCCACTTTTTGGCCAATATTTGGAACATTTAAAATATTCAGCCACAGTTCTTAAGCTCTTGCAAAGCTGTGAGCAACTGAAATAAAACTTTAAGAACAGAAATACTGGACACGTGTTAAGACACAGTGCTAAAACCATTCTTGGTGAGAGAGAGGTTTTTTTATCCCATTCAATAGCGTTCAATTGGTCTTCTTCATCAACCAGATTTTTTTTCCCCCTAACCATCTTGCCAGCACAATTTCCCATTTCTCTGTCCACTCATTATTTCAGATTAAAGAAATATATTGGGAAGAATTGTCGTTCACATGGAATCCACCCAGAGTAGACAGTAGCACACATGTAAGGCCCGACGGGGGTCTCCTTGTTTGCGTGTGTGAGCTAAAAGCCAGTTTTCCTCCGAAGGTTTGGACATCTTGCTACCACCTCTGACAATCAGAAATGTCCCTCCCAAGCTCTACTATGTCTTGCAGGAATCAACTTTTATAACAATAAACAAACACAGCAGGCCTTGGGATTTGTCAGGCCTTGTGTGGGCTTTTCCAGTACTGAAGCCATTTTAGCTTGATTTCGGCTAGATCTGCAAAAAACCCGGAAATTTCTGCTGCAACTGTAATTTGTTCTTGGGTACAACACTTTTTGCCCAGCATGTCCCAACTGTATCTACAAAATAATCCAGTGGTTTATTGGATATCCTGAAATTTGGAGCTTGTTTTTATTATATAATTACCTAAATTCTTCAGCTTCACTTTTGCCTAGCTCTGCGTGATGTTTTTTTTCTTCTCATTGTAAAATACAGATTGGCAACTTAGGAAAACTGAGCAAACTCGAACCTGGGGAAGTAGAAACCCCCTGTAAATGACACACCATGGTCTCGTGCTGAGGAGAGGGCAGTGCTGCTGAATTGTCCTGACAGTGTGTGCTTGAAAAGTGAGAGCTCTGTATCAGAGGAAAGGGGCAGAGACTTCGGAATATGGTTTTTATTGTGTTACTGATGACTCTTAACAGGAATTGGGTATCTCGTTGCAACAGAAGTACTAACAAGTGGTTGTATTTTGAGTAGGCTGTTAGAATATTAATTAGACTAACAGCAAATTGTAATTCTCGGATCCTTGCAAGAGGGATATTTTGTAATGAAATTGCACACGCAGCGATTTCCAGACCCCTGTTCCGACTAACTCTGCCCTGCCTGGTAGACAAGTCCCTTCCCACCCACTGCCTGCCAGGAGCCCCCTCTGACGGCCACAACCCCCCCACACTCACCCAAAGGCAGGACAATCAGGGAGAGGCCGCTCAGGGCCACCCCGGTGAGGGTCCGTGTGATGGCCAGCATTGTGTAGGACACGGAGGCGGCACTCAGCATCCCAAAAACCACAGAGCACACGAGGGACAGCTGGAGCATGGTCTTCCGTCCGAACCTGCCACGAGCACAGGCTGGGTTACAGTGGCTGGAAACCTGTCACGGGAGCAGGGTTTGAAATGGGCAAACCAGAGATTTTAGAGGAAAATTAAAGGATGCAACATCCTGGAGAGGAGGAAATGGCTCTGGATCAAGCTGGTGCCACAGCGGTGCAGTCCCATTCAGAGCCTGCCCCGTGAATGTTGGGTGTGGAAAGAGCTGCACTGCTCAGAACAACAAATCCAACTCTCCTGGCCAACACCACCACCAAAAGCAGGGATGCCAGCTTGAAATGCCGTGCTGCTGTCACACCCTGCTCCCTCCAGTGTCAATGGCCTTCTCCCATGGCTTCCTCGGGACTGGCCACTGCCACCACTCTCAAGGAGGAGACAGAGCCATGACACTTTCACCCGCTCCTTGGAGGGAAAACAAAGGAATCCAATTGTCAGCCCACATGCGCAAAAGGCATCAGCCCGCATGTGCAAATAGCCCTGAAATCCCAAGGGGTTTCTGCCAGGATGTTGTTCCCCTGGGGTTTCCTAACCCCGTTGTCCAGAGTCCTGTGTGGGGAGTGTGGAGAAATACAAAACACCAAATGCACACAAATGCACATATATACGCACACGCACTCACAGATGGAGAAATATGTCTGCATGTGTTTCTACACAACCTATGAAAATCTAAAAATCAAAATGGAGCACAAGGTGTCAGTCTCCTGATGAACATCAGCACTGCGTGTTAGGAAAGCTTAGGCTCAAGCTGCAGTAGTAGTTCAAGCCTGCCAGCAGGTGATGTTCAGTCCACAAGGATTGAAATCCTGCTCTGATCCCGGCATTAGGGCTCTCCCAGTGGACACCTGAGAAGGACGGTTGCAGGAATGATTGCTCCAGGGGAAAAAGTGGCGTGCCAGGATATAATGCCACAGTAACATTTCTAAAAATAATCATAAATCACATAATTCAGCATCTGATTAATTAATCTACTGGCAAAACCCCCCAGCTTGTGGCTTGGGTACAGGGAATTGGCTGGATCTGCTTTGAAGTTTAAACAGAAGACAGTTTGCAAAAGACATCGTGATGCCCCTGGGTCAGAACAGGAAGTACCCCGAAACCCACCAGAGCTGGATCCAGTTTCCAATGGGTAACTGCCCAAGAAAGAAGATACATTATTTAAAAGAAGATAATCCTTGAAAATACAGTAAGAAAGAAGGATATAAAACCATAATAATCCCTGCAGGACTCAAGGCAGCTATTTAAGGACCCATTACGAGACTCTCAGCAAATGCACACTACCTGCTAGAAAAACCAGGAGTGAGCTGGCAGGATTGAACTGCAGGATACAGGGAGGCTGCTAGAAATAATGCCATTAAAATTGTCTTCAAAGAGAGTGGTAGGAAAGCACAACCTCTGAAAGACTGTAGAAAATACAATAAAAGGAGCAGACTGCGCAAGCATAAAAATTAATAAAAAAGCCATTTTCATAAAAAAACCACAATCTGGAAGTCTGCCAAAGCATACAGAGACAATTCAGTACAAGGACAAAGTACAAAAGAGTCTATGGAGAAGAGCAGACAGCAACAGAAGCAATATATATGTATTTTTGCATACGTATGTTCACAGTGAAGGTTGTTGGAGGGTTTACCTGGGTAAAATTTGTCAGTAGAGCAGTTCTCAAATCCAAGTATCTGTAATGGCTTAGAAAAACTTGAACCTGAACAGCAGCAAAATGCCAGGACCAGATGATTTTTCCCCTGGAGCACCAGAGATGAAATCTCTGCCTCACTGTCATCACAAAGAAGGGGGAACTCATCTCTGTCAGGTAAGAGGAAGGTTGCTAATGGGAGGTTGACTTTGAAGAGGTGATAGAGGAGATGTGGGGGTGACATCTAAGGTTTAACCTGATGATTCCTAATTTTCCTCTTGCTTCCCTAGCCACTACTCATTGCTGTGTGGATGTTTGCCTAGAGCAAAACTGTGTTTATCTGTCATAATGCCAAAATCTTCCTAATGAGTAGCCGTGGTCAGCTCAGAGCCTCCATTTTAAACGAGAAGTTTAAATTGTTTCTCTATTTTAGATTAATCTGCCCTGAAATTGTGTTTTCTGATTCTCTTATCCAGTCACAGAGTCCTTTAGCTCCTTCTGCAAAGTCTCCATACTCGGACCTCATCTCTGCCAGACTCAGCATCACCTCCCCACTTGCTCCCTTCCCAGATTATTCATAAATGTGCTGAAAAGCACACGAATCCAAGCACAGGCCCCTCCCTGGTCATAATGGAGCACTTGCATCTCCTCTCTCTTTCCTGGCTTTTAATTGATTATTTAGTCATGCTGAGACCTTCCTTCTTATCCTAGGGCAGCTTAGTTTCTTTAGGAGTGTTTGAGAAGGAGACTGAGACGGTCTCTCCTCTGCTGACACGCCTGTTGATTGATGCAAAGAAATCCAGTACATTTGTAAGTCTCGGATCTTTTGAAAAAACCTGGCTGATTCTTCACCACTGTGTCCTACCTCCCCCTGGGGCTCTGGCTCCACCTGGCAGAGGAGTTTCTGCCAGTTTGGCTGGTGCAGACAGAGGTCAGGCTGCCTGGCATTCCTGAGATCTTATTTGGAGACCAGTTTAAAGCTTTTCCATCCCAAAGATGCTGTAGGGCTCCAGGATAACCACTCCCTGCTCCTGGGACTTCACTGGCATTCCTCTGGTTTATTTCTCTCTGCCTCCTTCTGTCAGCTTGTTTCAAAGCTCCAGCTCCAACACCTGCCTCTACACATTCTCCCACTGTGAGCACAGACTCATTTATGTCTCACACTACAGTCTTTTGATTTCCAGATGCTCCTCTTATGCCTTGGTCCTCTACTGGCTCTTCTCCCTCACAATTCATTTGTGAAACAGATTATTTTTCATCTTGTGCTACCTTGTGAGACCTTGTTTTCTGCCGTATTTTGTCCTGCTCCTTTTTTTGATTCTGAATTTCTCCTCCTCCAGCTGTGCTATAAAACTACTGTAGATACAAAGCCAAGGCACACAGTTTGAAAATCAGCCAGGTGTCTTGGGTCCTCGTAATAATGTACCCCTACACCCGTGGGTAAAGATATGGATGTAAAAATTCCCATCTGCAGCACTGAAGTCTCTGGGTCCTTCACACTTCAGGTTCCCCTCTGCAGTGGTTGTGCAGCTTGCTGTACTCTAATCCCTCCCAGAGGAAGGAAATCAGGAAGCAGCTTCACAATAATGAATAGCGTCCAGGGAATGGCACATCCCAGTTGCGTGCCTGGACTCTCCATCCTCTGGTGGGTTTCCTGGTTCTGCTGTTTGCAAAAATACTTAGTTCCTTAACTGATGCCCTTTCTAGGTTATTACTTGGATTTCTTTTTTTCAGGTTTATAGTGTCACATTCCAACGTTTAACCAGAGAGAGCGGATTTGTTCCTGTTTTCTTCATTGCTTCAGCTTTTCCTTGAGGAATAAATACCTCCCTGCTTGTAAGGAACCTCCTTTACCCTGATTCTCTAGGAATGACAGTGTCAGATTTTGCTTGCTGGAGACTCTTTTGAGCTATGGCAAGCATTTGCTCTGAGCCCCTTGCTTGGGTGTCATTAGCCAATTTGTGTACAATTTGCAAGGAGTTAACTCTTTCAGGCTTTTTGTTCAGCTTTGTTTCAAGCAGCTCTCTCCTCTTTTAGACAGTTTTTTTTTCTGAAACTGGTCTTGCAGGCTGGATTTTTTTGTTTTTTATTGTTCCTGCAGCAATTCTGACCACAGTCAGCAGTGCACCCGACTCCTAACCAAGGCCAGAGCTGCTTCTCTGATCCAGGAAGCGTTTACTGGCTCACTGATCCAGGAAGCATTTACTCCCTGCATTGCTTCCCAGTATGACTTGAACCCGATTTTCAGTTGAGTGGCTGGATTCTCCCTTTACCATTGCCTTTTCTCCTTTCCCCACCCCTCTGATTGCCTATTGAAGGTCACACGTTTGTGGAATTCTTTTCGCGAAGCTGAGGCCCCAGAGGAGCAGCCTGGGAGGGGTCAAACCTGTCGGAAAGGTACCCGAACACCATGGCCCCCATCGTGACGCCGATGAAGAAGAAGGTTGCTGTTGCCTGGTTCAGCCCACGCTGCTCGCACACGAGGTCCCACTGAAACACAAGGTCAGAAGGACGCTTAATGCCCAGCCCAGTCTCTGCAGCCTTCTCACACTCCTTCACTCCAGTGGTCAGACACTGTGTCTTGCAGTTTTGTATCTGCCAAGTCTAATGGAGGGGTGGAATCCTGCACGAAACTGCACATCCGACAGCGCCGGAGTCCCGGAAAATGGAAAGCTGCATCTTACGGAAGTCCCAGTTATCCATCCCCACTGTGACAGCCTCTCTGTGAACACTTTACAGAATCACAGAATCATAGAAGATGCTGAGTTGGAAGGGGCCCATCAGGGTCATCAAGTCCAGCTCCTGGCCTTGCACAGAACACCCCAAGGGTCACACCATGTGCCTGAGAGCGTTGTCCAAACGCTTCTTGAACTCTCTCAGGCTTAGTGCTGTGACCACTGCCCTGGGGAGCCTGTTCCAGTGCCCAACCACCCTCTGGGTGAAAAACCTTTTCCTAATATCCATCCTAAACCTCCCCTGACACAACTCCAGGCCATTCCCTTGGGTCCTGTCACTGGTCACCAGAGAGCAGAGATCAGTGCCTGCCCCTCTGCTTTCCCTCATGAGGAAGCTGCAGACTGCGATGGGGTCTCCCCTCAGTCTCCTCCACGCTGAACAGACCAAGTGACCTCAGCTGCTCCTCATACAGCTTCCTCTCCTGACCCTTCACCATCCTCATGGCCTTCCTTTGAATGCTCTCCAACAGCTCAATGTCTTTTTTATATTGTGGTGCCCAAAACTGTCCCCAGGACTCGAGGTGAGGCCACTCCAGTGCAGAGCAGAGCAGAGCAGAGCAGGAAAATCCCCTCCTTTGACTGGTTGGTGATGCTGTGCCTGATGTCCCCCAGGACACAGTTGGGCATCAGAAAACTTTCCTGGGTACCACTCATGGAGACTTCCGCTTTTTTGTTCTCCTGACCTCTGCAAGACCTGCCCAGCTGCAAGTCTCCCCCAGCTCCCTCTGTTGTGCCCCTGAGACTGCCCTGGTGAGCTGGGCATTTGCAGGGTGTCCCACTGCAGTGAGCTGTCACACCCCCCAGTGTGCATTAGGGAATGTCGTGTTGATAACCAGTTTCTGTTGCCCTGACCAGTTTCCTTGGAAGCTGTCTGTGCAGGGAGGAAGGAGGGCAGAGGGGAAGTGAGGTCAAATACTTGCTGTTAATGCTAACCTATTGATTTCTTACTGAGAAGTTGGTTTGGACATTCATCCCAATTAAGTTAATGAACATAATTTTACTTTCTTGGAAGTGCAAATATCACTAATCACTACGGAATGCTGCAGCCAAGCTGCAGAGTTAATTTTCTCTGTGTGCAAATGAGACAAAATTTAATTTAATCATCAACCCAGACTCGCAGCCTCTCTGATGAGGCCAGCCAGACCTTGAGCAACCTTTCCTGCTACAAAAGCAGGATTCCAGAGAAAGCCCTGGACCCTTGAACAGGGCCCGAGGCCACCGGCCCATGGGAGCAGCATCGTGAGGCTCCATGCTGCAGAGTACCTCCTTCTGCCCTTTCCCTTAGGACTACTTCACATCCTTCTCCCTGAACCAGTGCAGAAATGAGGTACAGATCCAGTGCACACACGACCCTCTCCTCTGTGCCTGATGAAAGCAGGAGTGGTTGGGAGGTGGGGAGGAAGCACCAGCTCCAGGCTAAGACTTGTCCCTGCTCTCACTGAGACAGTCAGCTCTATCCGAGCCAACTGTGCCCCTTTTGCCTGACCAATTTTTCCCTTCCCTGAGACCGTGTGTGATTTGGACTGGTTTCCAAGGAAAGTAAAGCATTAACACCCAGAGGTATCACTGCTCGCCCTGGAAAAGTGTTTCAGAAGGTGGGTGGTTAATATTTGACGGGTAGGGACCTTTTTGCAGGCTCAAGGTTAGGGCTGGTTATGGGCTCCATCTCAGTGGAAGACCCTCAGAGAGAACATTTGGTTAGGTAGAGAGATATTGGTGGTAAGAGAAGAGAGGCAGCACAACCCTGGGGAGGAGGAAGAAGAAGATCAGTGAGGAGGGGTGGCCAAGGGAATAGAAGTTATAAAGTCTTTGGAAAACCAAGAAGGGAAGTCAAGAGCTCAGACGAAACCCTGACAGGATGCAATCCTGTGCAAATGCCATGTGGCCCACACAGAGAAAATCCTGTATCTGTGTCTTTCCCCTGCCACCTGACCCCCTCCCGCATCTCTCAAGCATCTGGAGAAGTTAAGATGATTACAAAGAGAAATGCTGGCATCAATCTAAGCAAGATGAGATGCTCACAAAAATAGTATTAATAAATGTTAGCTCCTAACACTGAGCTTCAGAGAGCTTCCCCCTCCCAGGACATCTTCTCTAAACAGGTCATGTCCACTGGTTACAACGCACAGATTCCTCTTTCATTTTGTGCACTCAGCAAACACCTCTCCATCTGCTCCTCAAAGCACAGCGCTAATTTCATTTTTGTCTGGGTCACAGGCCAGGAATTACCTGGGTGGAGATGGTGGAGGTGAATTGCGAGTGGTCATAGACCCATCCGTGCTGGCAGTGCTGGATGATGGATTTGTTTTCTGGTTGCCGAGAGGAGTTGAGCAGCAGGTGAAACTGAGGCTGTGAGAACATCTCACAGGAGCTGAAAGTGCCATCAGGCTTCTGAGGGATGTTGATGAGTAGAACTTCCTCCGTGGTAAGATTCACAAATGCCTCTTGGTGTGGAATTGCACAGTGATGAGAGGGGGTAGCAGCAAGAAAATTGTGCAGCAGGAAATGCATGGGAAGGTTGATTCTTAGGAGGCAGAGGATAGCCAAAATCAAAACCTGGAATCTGCCAAAGCCCCCAATTTCCAGCAAGAGATCCTCAAATTTCATCTTTCCTATGGAGTTTGCTCATTCAGAGCAGCTATGTACCAAGGAGCAGCAGCATGAGCTTGAAAAGCAGCCTCTGTTCTTGGAGCTCAGCTTCCCATGGCTTTTCATACAGACACCTCTTTGGACTTTGAGACCTTGCTGAAAGGTGCCAAAAGTCACAGTGAAACTCTCCGCTTGGAGTACAGCCAAAGAAATTATCCTGTGTGCATTCAACACAGCCGTTTCAAATGGACCCAGCACAAGGCACCTGCTCTTTTTGGAGTCCTTTCCTCCTGCTGTGGTTTTGGAGAGGGACATTAGGAAGGGAGGCTGTGGGGAGAGTACTGTGAGAGCGCTCTCGTTTCTCGTGTGAAGGTCCCAGGTGCTGCACCAAACTCTGCCTGGTGCGAGCTGGTCACCAGCCAGACCTGCCGGACCATGACAGAGGCCTCTGGAGGAGAGAGGGTGTCCCACTGTGTCAGGACATCCGAGGACACCAAGCCTGGCTGCTGAGCACCAGCTAAGTGTGTTTTGGTGTGGTTTGTGTCAAGTCATGCCCCAGGAGCAGGGCGTGTAGAGAGGCTGAGAAGGTGCCTGCAAGGGAGATGCGTCTCAGGATGGATGCAAGCAGGGAGGTGTGCCCTTTGGGGTGAAAAGGTGGGTGAAGGCCACCTGCTCGCCTGTGCCCTGCAAAGAGTGGAAAAAGTGAAAATGTTTCCCCACAAAGTCCCCTTCTCCACCTGGAAAGGTGTTTTCCCAGGACACAGGCAAGGAGTTGATGAGAGCTGCAGTGGTGGCACGCAGAGAGGCTGCAGCTGTCACCTGGCTGGGGACCATGACACACTCTGCAGGGTCCAGCCCCGTGCTGGGGTGCTCTGGGGACCAGTGTGACAGCCAAAGGACACACAAATGTGTGCCTGGGGTCCCTGCAGGACCCCCTCCTGCAAGTCCCTTCACACCCTCCTCACACCTGGGGACAAGACATGAGCCTGCTTCCCTTGCAGCGAGTGCTCTGGACAGACTGGGCCCATGGGGATAACACACCCCAGAAGGTTGTGTCCCCTAACTCAGTGGGCAGAGCATCACCCAGCAAGCAGGGGCAGCACCCTCCAAAGGCTACAACTGAAGAAGTAGAGCAGTAGAGCTTGCTCTAAGTTATCTCCCACTGCGTTTTCACACTCTGTACCTCTCTCCTCACCGTCTGTGCCCTCCCTCCAATGCCTTTGCCTGGGCTTAGATTTAAAAGCCAAACACAGTTAGAGGGAAAAAGGGTTTTACCTCGGTATTTATTTAAGGATCCTCTGGTGCACCACATCCAGGTAGAAAGCACCCCCAAATACACACCAAAAGTGCACACCCGAAAGATGCACAGCAGGGTGCCCACCCCGAGATGCACACACACGATAATTCACGTATACAGTTATAGACCTTGCACATTAGCATATCTATCAAAGATTCCCCAATGAGAGGCTCAAGAGAAGCCCCCGTCCTGAGGAACCTTCCCCCTGGATGGGCCTATCTTAGCTCACAGAATGTGTTCTGGAGAGGACCTTGGTGTCTGGGGCTTTCTGACCCAACTTCGAGGTTTTCAAGATGTTTAGTCTCCTGGCTTAACGGACCTTTGGGTCTAAGCTAGTTATCAGACTTGGGGAATTACAAGTATGTGGGCTAAAAGCACTAAGATACATGCAAAGCTGTGTAAAAGGGTATGTGGAAGGGTGTATGAGAGGGGTATATGAAAAAGCAAAAAATCATCATGGCATCACCTCCTCCACCAGCCTTGCAGTCTTGAGTGTTGGTAGGTGCTGATGCATCATCTCCAACCTTTCTCCAGGCTGTTGCCCCGGGACATGCTCTGCGTTAAAGCAGCTCCAGTTTGGCCATTCACCCGGAAGGCAGGCTCGTTTGGTTTTGGGATGCAGGCACGGCAAGAGCCTGGGCACAGGGAAAGTTGGAAGTAGTGCTGGCTGCTAGGTTCTGCCAGGAGCTGCCTGTCTGCAGTGCCTTGCCCTACAGCCAAGGGCTGGGGAGAAGGAGCTGTAGAGCAGCAGGCAGGGATGAGGAGATCCAGAAAAGCTTTTCACAGGGCTCCTGCTGTGGCTGATGGCCCAGACCGGGTGTCGCCCAGACGTTAAGTGTTGTGAGGGCACTGAGCAGAACACCATGAGCTGGGACCTTAAGAGACCTTTCCCCTTTTCAGCAGCATACCTGGCCACCCATGTTTCACTAATGCGCTGCCCCAGTGCTTGGCGTGAGCCATTTCAGTGCTCATCCCGGGACAGGCATGAAGGAAGCACACAGGAGTGAAGTAGGGACACCCGACAATGCTGTGCCTCCAGGGTTACAGTTTAAGCTGAAGTTGAACTAAAGGACGAATTGTTTTTCTTCACCACTGGTCTTGTAAGAGCAAGGAAGAGAAACTCTAAATGATGTGCTGCTGCATATTTAAACTGCAAACAGATCCAGCCTCCCCATCAGAAATGAGATTACAGATCACTGTTCTGCAACTCCTGGGGCTCTGCTGCTCATACTGCATTGCTCAAAATGTACATTGTTGTATTTCTTTAACCCAAATATGCTCCTTTAACCAGTCACCAGTTTTAGTTAATGACCAACACATGTGCAAGGTCTGTGACTGACTTGACTGAATTAACAACTTGATTAATTAGACCTGACTCAAACAGCTTGAGCATGGCCTCAGCGTGCTGGTGAGAGCAGTCAGACTCCTCTGCTGCTGCTGTCACACACAATGCTGGAAAGAAGAGTTTACTTTTTACTTCACACATGTACCACTTTCTTTTGCAGTCTTTCTTTCTCCTCCTTTTCAGGATGCCAGCTACTTGTTGAGAGGGTAGGATTATTACATTACTTGGTCACTAATGTGTTAGCTTTTCTATCTGTTTCCAGCAGTAATTTCCTAACACCTTCCATGGAGCTGTAATAGCCTGGATGGTGGAAGGACTGAAGGAGCTGATTTGCTCCTTTAGCAACTGAAACCACCCCACAGACGTCTCAATTGCTGCAGAGTAGCTGGAGATCTGATCAGTTCTTGCAGGCTGGTGCTTAAGTGGTAATTTTCTCCTATGGGAAAGCTGCAGATCCTGAAATCCTTTCTTCTCTCCAAGTTATGCTTCACTGCCATGAAAATCTGTGTCCGTCAGAGCCACTGAGCTAGGCTTGCTCTCAGAGGGCAGAAGCGTCCCCTTCTCACTGCAGCTCAGTGCAGGCTGCTGCTTGCAGGAGGGAGACGTGGGGCACACACAGGGAAGCTCCATTTTTTCTGTAATTTGTAAAGGCAGCTTAGACAGTGAGATCCCACAGAGCTGGCAGTGTCAGCTGAGGATTCCTGCAGTGACAGTCTAAGGTGCACTGTGCTGCAGCAGCACGTCCAAATGTTCTTGGCAGGATGCGCGCACACCAGATTTTGTAGCTCAGTTGGAGAAAGACAAGGTGCAGCCAGCAAAGAGGTCCTGGGGCTCCTGAAGGTCTTCGTTTGGTCATAGAAGAAAGTGAGTTTATGCCATTCTGAGTTGGTGCCATATTAACAAGACTCTGCATCCCATTGCTTGCAGTTGTCTTGTGTGCAGCTGTTTCACTCGACTGCACAAATGACAACTGTTTTTTAAGTAAACTGGTTCTGGCCAAAGCTTCTTTTCTTGCCTGTCATAAATACAAACATTGATTCTACCTTGGTGAGAAAGGACACGAGCCACTTCCATGTCTTTTGCTGTGTGTGATGATGGATCCACAGCCAGCACTTGCATGCTTCCTGCTTCCCAGACAGATCCCCCAGCCCTGTGTCATGCCCCTTCTATTTTCATGTCATTTTCCTCTGACCAGTGCCGTTGGGAAACTGCAGCAGGGCAGAGATTCAGCCCAAATTATTTGGCTGCATTTTACTGAGGAAAGGGCAAATCCGAACTCCTCCTTCAGTCAGGGAAAGACACAGTGGGAATACAAAGTCCAGACAGGATCAAATGTTTTCAGGGTGAGATTCCATTTGATTAAATCACTCTCACTTGGGCAGGATAATCCTCTGTGAAGTAAAACATTGCCAGGGAACTCAAAACAAACCCACTGGTTCAGGGAGCAGCATGAGCAGGGAATGATGACCCAGGAGCTGGGAAGACTCCAGAACTGGCCATGTCCTCCTCAGCTGCGCACAGACCCTGAGGGTCTCAGCACGGCTGGCAGAGCCAGGGGTGGGACAGAGCCAATCAACAGCCCCAGAAACAGCGAGAGGATGAACCAGGACCAGAGTCCCTCCAGAGAGCCTGGTCTGCAGCAGGAGAAGAGCTGAAGACAAAGCTGCAAGGCAGGTCTAAGATCCATGCAGCAACCAGGGCAGGAGGCAGGAACACGTCTTAACACAGCTCAGATGGATGTGAGACATAGGCCTGAGCAGAAATGACGTCCTGGGCCACAAGCAGAATGTGCCTGGTTGCAGCTGCAGGGCAGCAACAGCCATTACTTGCCCTTGGGCCCCTGATTCCCCGAAAGGCCAGGGCTTTACATCAAAAACTCAGGGAATGCTGCATGGTGAGCTTAGAGCAGGCTTTAGCACTGGCTGGAACAGTGTTTTTGGAAAGCCTGTGCAGACAGTAAAGGTGTAGGAGTGAAAATACACACAGTCACACACTTGCACTGAAAGTACAGATGGGGAGATGGTGAGAGTGGTTTGTAGGGAATTGCTGAGTGGGTGAAGCGAGGTGCAGTGCTCACCCTGACAGTGTTTCTCTGCCAGTGTGGCCGTGTGCTTGTCAGGTCCCAACAGCTCCACAGCTCTATCCTGCATGTCCTCCTCTTCCCAATGGGTTCCTCCCAAGAAGGAGTAAAGAAAAGCTGCACAGTGTCCAGGGAATCTGCTTTCACCACACAGCACCACACCTTCAGTGTCTGCACTTCCCTGCCTTCCTTCACTGATCACCTTCCTCCACTAATTACCTTGTTCCACCATCTTTCTCATTTAATCTAAGCATCTCCTAGCTCCTATCTTGGGTGACCAAGACTTGAGTTTTGATTTTTCTGCCCTGTGTTTGAATGGGGATCCTTTGCATTTTGCAGTTTCAGCAATTCAGGCTTCCCTTGAATCAATAAGAAACTCACTCAATACTCCGTCTCCAACGTTAGCAAGAAACATGGGAGAGTCAGGCATCTGGTATTACTTTCCAGATGGTCTTCTTGACTCCAACCTGTTCCTTGTTTGAGGATGCAGTTTTTGTGACTACTCCTACGAGATGCACTGTCCCAAACTGGTTGCTTATTGACAGCTTTCAATTTACATCTATGCTTTGGGTTAAAATGCCAATGTAGTATCAGAGGTCTCTTCCAGCCTGAATTATCCTATGAGGCTATGGACATCACACCACAAGGTTTTGGGCTTGTTTGGCCTGTTATTTTAAATCTGAGGCTTTACCTCACTGTTTCAAAGATGAATTAGTGAATTTAAACAGCTGGACTCAATTGCATTATTTTCTTTGGACGTTTTTTGTACATGATGAAACCGGTGTGGATGCTGTAAGGGTCTCACGGTCTCCAGGTGCTCTCTGCAACCTGACATGTTTTGGCAGCTTCCTTGAAGCTACAGGCTTGAAGGACCTTTTATCACTGGCATGAGAAAGGGTCCTTGGGTCGAGCTGTCCTTGGCTTGAGCTGACTCGAGAGCTCCACAGTGAGAATCCCTGTCAGCCTCCCTCTGACATTAGAAGGGCAGGTGAATGTAAGGTTGGGAATAATAAGCGTTTCCTTGCAGTGCAGGCTTCCACTGCAGTGCTGAGGCACTCCTGTGGCTTGCCTCGTCTGCACTGGGGCTTTTCTTGTCTCGAAATACCTCAAGGTGATTGCAGAAGAAACATCTCTGAGCCTAACAGTCTTTTTGGCTTTTCCAGATATAACAAAAGCTGCTCTGAGTAAAGATTCCGCCTCCTCCTGCACACCTGTCTTTTCCTATTTTGTGAGGCTCTTCCAACATGAGCAGCCCGTTTTAGTTTCTTCCTCTGCTTGCCTTCTCACTTGACAAAGGCAGAGGCTGTACCCAGCACGCTGCTCCTGACAAACCTGCCTTCCAGAGAACCTCTCATTTCACCATCCAGGAGTGGTGATAAAGCCCCTCTGGCAGCCCCTCCTGCTGGCAGCTCATCCATGCAGTTCTGAAATACTTTTCAGTTTCCCAGTTTATGCTGCTCAGCTTTAATTTTCATCTGCCTCTTCCTGACATAGACTTTTAGGAGCTTTTACATCCCAGCGTTTATTTTTATGATTCTGGATTCTACACTGGAGTCAAATGTGTTTTATTTTGGCTATAGGAGAAAGAATAAAATCTGTCATCACAGGAACATCTTTACAAGGGAGCAGTTATTTTTTATTCTTATCTGTTCCCTCTTCCACCACCCCATCGCAAAGCTAGGTAATAAACTGTTATTACACACCCCTGGATGCGGTCTGCACGCCACAGGCATGAGGTAACTTGAGCGTGGTAAAAGGAATGTTGTAAAAACTGTCCTCAGATAAACATCAGATGGTCAGAGAGTATTAAAAGTCAAACCATGCCAAATTACTGGTTTGCTTTTGCTCCACTTCCCACATATTAATATGCAGGTCCAACATCTCTGCGAATGTTACTCAACTGTGGCACCTAGACTTTGCAAAAGTGTATTTTTTCATGTTGTTGTTGTTGCTAAAAAAGCAGGCTTTTCTCTCTGACAAATGCTGTTTTGGGAATGGATGGCTGCCTGCAGTGTGGTTGTAAACAAGGTTCAAGGTGAAGGAACATATCTTGCAACACCAATAAACGGGAGAAGACACCAGTGAAAAGGTAGACAGGCTTTTAATGGCATGATCCAGAATCCCCTTTTAATAACAAATCTAATGACAACTGTGTCTGATACGAACAAGAAATGGCATAATAGTTTATTTTTTTCTAAGATGTGATCTGAAATTAAGACAAATGCCAGGTGGGTCTGTACACAGACAGGGCTTCTGTGATGCATGCCACATTTTATGGCCAAGAAATTTGCCATGCAGTTGAACCAGATTGTGGTTCCTCAGTCGGAGTCCTACATTCTGTTTGCAGTGTGTAAACATTCTCCAGCTGCTTTCCTAAAGAATGCAAAGAAGATATGTAGAGAGATTTAGCCTTGGGATTCAGTCACATTTCCAGGCAGGCAGTACCACGGAGCAGAAGTCCTGTCTCCAGAGTGTGCCGGAGGCGAAGGAAAACATCGGTGCGCCAGGTACAACGTCTGAGTGTAGAGTCACATGCTATCGTGTTAAAAGGAGATATATAAAATTATCTGTGTTTCCAGCTCCAATTGCTGTCTGGAGAAAAAGTAGCAGGTCCCACAGCACAGCAGTCCTGCTGACACTGGTTTCACACACAGGGGTACCCCCACATCCTGCAGAGCTCATCCCACCCTCTGCAGGGATGGTCCCAAGCCTGTGCTGTCCCGAGGAAACATCATTCCCGAGGAAACATCAGCTCCAGCCTCCTCCACGGAACCTGTGCCAGAGCTCCCTGCACTCCAGGCAGGGCAGGATAGGCCAAGCCAGAGGCAGAGCAGCCACTGAGGAGCACTGTGCTGACACCAGTCCCGCAGCATCCTCGCTAAAGCAGAGCCCTCACCCCTGAGGCCCCTCTGGTTCAGGAACTCAGAGCAGGAGGAGTTATTATCTTGGTCCCTACCAGGAACCCAGTTCTGGATTTGCTTTGGTAGCTCCCTTCCTCCTTTCAGCACAGAAAGTAAAACCCCAGTGTTTACTTTAAACCTGCTTTCCAGCCATTTGCAGCTCCAGAAATAAAAGGGATAATGTTCCTCATGACCCAGAGCACTGGCCTGCCTGGGACAGGGCCTGCTGCACAGGTTGATGGCCAAGTCTGCCTCAGGCTCTGCAGAATCCGGGAGGGCTTCAACCCCCCCAGGCAGAGAGGGACTGACCTGGAGGGAACAGACAGTGACTTTGAAGACAAGATTTGCTAGAAGAGTTACATTAGGAATGAAGTGACAGGAGAGTGATGGTGTATAAATCACTGTCATTTCATGGGATTCTGGCTGTACTCAGGATCACAGCTCACCTCAGCCTGCAGGCAGAGCTATTCCCTGGCCTCGCTAAGCTACCAACCCCAATGCTCATGGAGGTCTTAACGTCAGCTGGCTCTGCTGCCACTGCCAGCAGTGTCCCAGCCCCTCGGAATGCAGCACCTGCTGCTGCTGAAGAGCACAACCACTGGGCCTCTGCAGAGGACCAGAGCACACAGTGAGCCCATGGGCTCCCGCCCAGTAGCCCAGTCACAGGCACACACCACATGAGGAAAAGGCCTGAACAGCAGCCCAAGCCCTCTTCCTCATGTGGAGGTGCAGGAGTAGCTGGCAAACAGATGGAACCAAAGGTGCTTGCAAACTCTCAGGTGGTCCCCATGGGCTTTGTCAAACCAGCCTAGCACTGCTGGAGCACGGACACGTTTCAGTTCAGCCAGAAGAAACTCATTTGATACCAAACTCATTATGTCCACAACAGGACTTTTACTGTGTTCACACGATTAATTTAACTGCAGGTGACTGATGTGTGTGGCAAGGCCTTATGTGGGCATTGGTGTCTGTGCACGTGGAATAGTGGTGGGATCATGCCATGGGTCAATAAACTACACAGAGAAGAAAGAAGTGTGCTGAGGGACCACTGAGCTGCTACTGGAGCTGCCCAGGATCTACAGTGAAAAAACACCTCTGTGTTGGAAAGGAGAAATGTGAAAGATTTTCTTGCCCCAACAAGAATTTTGATCCTGCTTTGGATCAAAACGTTTCACCACCAAACTCTCAATGCTTGTGTTAGCCGGGGCAGCCACGTGAACAGCGATGCACCAGATCCTGATCCGTGCCCCACAGAGCTGTGTGTCAGTCCAGCAGCTGTTGCAGGTCTGGTGGCAAGCAGGACAGCTGTCAGCCACCCAGGCTGGCCTGTTTTGGCCCTGGTTCGTGCTCAGGCAGGTGGAGCCTCACAGCTGACGTGCACTTCGGTAGAGTGGTACCCTGTTTCCCCATCCACATTCACTGCACACAGCAGTCAGCCCTGCACACATCTGAACTCACAGATGAGACTTCTCTGAAGGTAGCAAGATCCTTTTTAACCTTTAGTCACTATATATAATGGTCACTACTTATACTGTTATAATAATATATATATTATAATATTCTTTACTTAGAAAGGGCAAGCAAAGTCTCCTGCCTCTCACTGATTCCAAGCACAACTGACCCAGAGATATTTGCCACTGAAACACCTTCTGCACCAAGGCAAGCAGAAGTGCCTGTGCTGCCAACCAGACAGATCAGTTAAGCAGCTCCATCCATCCGTGTGTTTGAGCCTCTCCACAGTATCAGTCTGACTGATGCCATCTGTCCTTTTTCTCCCTCTGCTCATATAATCCATTGCCGCACTGGCTTAGCACTAAGAACTGCCTTTCAGATTCCCCACTTGGCACATCCTCCTCGTATCCATGTTTCTTTGCAGGCAGCTCCTGGCCAGACAGCAGCCATTGGCTCCTTTTCACCAGCCAGGGTGCCATCTTCTCGGCTGGTGGGCAAGGCTCCTGCAGAGTGAGGACTCGGCACGACACCAGGCAGTCCCAAACACTCCTGCAGTCCCAACACAGATGAACAAGACCTGTCTGTCCCTACCCGTGCAGACGAACGCACAGATGAAGGAACAGTGGTGGCCTGTCCCAGGAGTTCCCTCAAAATACACGTGGGCACAATCCCCTGCAGCTGGCCTGGACAGATCCTGCAGCAAAGACACTGATGGGGAAACACGTAGTATCAGGCTGTTCCTAAAAATTCCCACAAACATGAGAAAGTGCTGGGAAACCTGCTTCTCTTCCCCTGACCCCTCAAAGGTTTTTTTATTCTTCCTAGCCATTTCCCTCTGCTCTGGTCAGCTCTCTCTTCTCCTCGATCTTCTCTTCTCTGCAGTGAAGCAAGGACACAGCCACACACCCCCAGCAGTGTTTGAGCAGCCCTGTGTGTCCTCAAGGCTTGACAGAGCTTGCACATGACTCATAGCAGAGAACAGCAGGGTCTTGCTTCTCCCACCTTTCTGGGATGTGACAGCCCACCATGTCCTGGGATGCCAGACTAGATCCTCTGGCGTTCCTCAACCACCTAACTTCTCCCTAACATCACAGGCCTCCTTCCCTCTTGTCCCCAGACATGATCTCCTTTGTTTGCTCCAACTACAGCAGGTGCCCTTCCAACTTTCCTGCAGGGCAGCAGAAGAAGAAAGGACCCAGAGGGGCTGTTGACCCTTCTGAAGGATTGTTTTCTCAGTAACACTAGCAGAGAGCACCCCTGCTGCCAGAACATGCCTCAAGAGACACACACGAGGAATGTGAAATTCTGTGTGTGCTGCTCTCCAGGACGGGAGCACCTCCATCCCAGAGGACATGACCCGGGGAGCAGCATGCTGTTGACACCCTCTCCTGCTGCCCTCCACGTCAGGGACAGCTGGGAAGCAGGGCTGTGCAGGGGCAGGGAGTCTGCTAGCACAGCCATGAGGAGAGATGACTCATGCTGGTCTCAGATTGCTGTGGACCCAGCCGCACTCTCAGCCCAGCCCTGTCAAGCAACACTGTGAAGAGCTTGTTACTTTCTGTGCTGTCCATCTTTCCCTGGCTTTCCGGAACCTGTGGGACTGTCAGGTGGCTCTCCAGTATCAACTAGCTTTGGCATGTGTCCCAGTGGGACCAGGAATCTACTGCACCGCAGAGAGAGATGATACCTTAGTGTCACAGTGTCCTGCCTGCTTCTTGTAGTTGGGTCATGGTAGAAAGACCTCTTAGAAGACAGCTCGGTTTCACAGAAACCTTTTAATAAGAAAACGTCCCCACAGTCCTGTGGGGAAAGATTTCACTGGATGGTTGCTTCACAATTAAAAGCGTGCCCAATTTCTTCATCTGCTGTTCTTGGCTGCTCTGTCCTCCCTGCTTTCATGTGCCAGATGAAGACCACAGAACCACAGAATGGTTTGGGTTGGAAGGGACCTTAAAGATCATCCAGTTTCAGCCCCCCTGCCATGGGCAGGGACACCTTCCACCAAAACAGGATGCTCAGGGCCCTGTCCAGCCCGGCCTTGTCTCTGCCCTGGAGCTTCCTTCCTGACACAGGGCCACAGAATACTGTCCTTTAAACTATTTCCTGAACAAATACACTGATTGTGCTTTAATTGCCTTCCCATGATGAGGCAGGTTTGCTATTAACCCTGTTAATAGCCCTGTAGTCCTCTTTCCAAGCTCTTTCAATGTCATTTTTGGCATGTGCATCTAAGACCTGGATGGAGCATCTGGTAAAGGCTTCACAACCAAGTCTTACCATCTGAGCACTCTAAAATTAATAGCCCTCCAATAAATTAATAGGAGTCCCATTATGATTTACATTTCTGGAAAGAATCTGTCTTTGGGTTTATTCTGTTTTCTAGTTTCTAAACTTGCAGCACATACTCAGGTTCTAGTCTGACCCACACTTCAAACTCACAGGAAGTTATAGTGCCACCAGAAGAACTGGTCACACTCTCTATCCTCTCCTTCTCCTGCAAATGGTGAACCAGACTGATGAAATGAACCAGATGAAAACCAAACTGGCGAATGAGAGCAGTTCGTGTTGTGCTGGATCAGCATTTCCAGCCACTTTATCCAACAGCTGCTGCAGTGTGAATGTGGTGGAATTGCGCAACAAAGCAGCTGGAACTTGGAGGGATGTTGCTTTTGATGGCAACATCAGCTCAGTCCATCAGACCACAGCTGAGTTCGCTCTGAGTTCCCAGGGCTGCTCTGCAAAGATGAGGGCATGTTTTCAGACTAAGATGTGCTGCTTACTCGACCAGGGTGAACCACATCAATGGAAAACACTTTTGAGCTAGGTGAAATAAATTCTTAGTGCTGGAAACACTGAGGCTGTCATATAAAGAGGTAATTCCTGTCTCTTGTTTCTACACATTTCTCTGTTCAGGTGTGCTAGGAGTATCCTTTTCTCCCAGCCACCCTGTCACAGCTCTCATACTCCTTTCCAGGACTCTTGTACATATGAACAACTTCAGGATTCCTTGAACTTGATGGCCATCAGTGTGACTGTTCACATTCATGTTCAAATGAATCGAGGTTATTACTGTTCAGATTCCGCTGTCAAACTTTGTTGTCTGCAAATAGTAAATATTTGCAGGTAGTTGCAACTGCAGGAACGGGTGTACAGAACAGCTGTATTTTTGTTCTGCCTCATGCAAAGCCTCTTTTAGGCATGACAATGGTGTGAAGCGCAAAGTATTTGGGTCTGGAGTGTTTTCTCCTGTGAGGTGTTGGGAAAATTTTGTCTACTTCAAGATCTCATCAAGATCAGACAGGTATCAGTCCTCCTTGCTTTCACTTTTAAGCCTTCCTAATTAGTCTGGGGGCTAAACAGTTGGTTGATTTAGCTCTAGCTGAGTGCTAAGCTTCTGCTCAGATAAAATTACTTGAAGAGCACAGCCCTTGCTTTTATGTTCACATTGTCCATCCTCAACGTGTGGCAGAGGTGAGCACCAAGGAAAAGACATAAACCCCACCTCTGCCACTCAGCCCACTGTCCCCTCAGAGAGAAATGCACAAGGTACCCATGGCATGCCAGCAAACCTCTCACTGCAAAGCAGCAGGTTTTGGGTATACTACAGGATAATAATTTCCCACCCTGCCGTGTAGGGGAACATTCCACCACAGTGCCAAAATTCACAAACACCAAGAGCGTGGCAATAAAACACAAGGAATTCAGGTGCAAGGGGCACCCAGGCTAAAGGCATCCCGTGACTATTCACATCTTCACGATGGAGCTGTGTTTGGTGGATTATAATCTGTGGCACCAACCATGCTCAGGCTGAGAGGAGCCCCCCTTGCTGGGAGATGTGGTGTCCACAGGTCACAGTTTGGTATTTGTGACAGAAGTGGCTGCAGTGTGCTCCCTTCTACATTAATTAGCAAGAGCTCTTGATTTCCCAGCAAGCTGCCAACACACCCCTACTTCCATCTAAATACCCACCACACAGGCACCTGCTGAAACAGCAGCAGTGTCTGAGCAGCAATGCTAGACAGCCTCTTCTGTGGGACATACTGGAGCAGGTAGGAGCATCCAGCAAGACCTAATTCCCACCTGTAGAGGCATCTTTGGAAAGGAAAGAAGAGCCCTCTCCTCCTTGCCCCTTCTCTTATCTCAGCACACACGGATGTGTCCATCCCTCTAGAATAAGCTAGTGGCAATCCCCTGCTAACACAGGTGGTGGGAGGTGAGCCAACACTCAGGGAGATGGTGGCGACCAAGGCTGGTGTTTTCCCAGCAAGGAGAAAGGAGGCAGCTGCCTGAAGGACAGGAGCCTCCCTCTTTAGCAAGCCTTGCTCTCATCACCTCTGCTCCTCTTTCCACAGCTGGAGTCGGCGTTGAGGACTGGTATTGCTAACAGAGAGGGGAATCCCTGGGGAGGGAGGCAGGTCAGGCACTGGGCAGGCTGCCTGGGTCACGGTTTGGTGCTGTGCGTTAGCAAGCGTGAGCTGCGGACTGGGAGTCTCCCTTGAAAAGGCTCCGTGGCTCAGAGGCTGCCAGGCCCGTGGGAGCTGATTGCGGTGTGGGGTGAGAGTGAGTGAAGCATTCAAGTACAGCTACTGCTATACACTCGTGGGTCCAGCATGGAAGGCTGTGCTGCAGCATCTCAAGTGTATACTATATGCAGAAGTTACCCAGTCTGTCGGGCTCGCAGAAGAAGGTCATTATCTGGCAGCTGCCTTACTTTCCAGGGACACCTGCTTTCCTTTGGTTGCTGGACTTTGAGTCTGGGTTTTTCCTCTTTGTCGTTTTTTGGCCACACCAGGAGATGGCAGGGAATCTCCTGTAGGCCCCGGGGCCTGAGCTGAGGGCTGAGGTCGGGGGGAAGGAGGAACTCGCTGAGGAGCAGTCCCTGGTTTTTGCTGTCGGCAGGGAGAAGGACTTTCCCTCCGAGGCAGCAGCTGGCTTCTGGGGGAAGTACTGGGGTTCCTGGAAGGAAGGACAGGGCTCCGAGGGGATGCACCGCTGGACCTCTGCGAGCTGCTCCGTGGAGGAAGAGAAGTGGAACTCGGTGACGAAGGAAGCCGACTTTGTACCTGTGTTGTTCGGCCCTCGTATGGGACACTTCCAGCTGCTCTCTGTGTCTGAAGCCTGCAGGGGAAGAAAAGAGGGAGGATGAAGGGGAGTTTTGCAAGGGGCTGTTGGGCTCCTGGCAGGATTGGCATGAATGTTGCCAGGCAATTACGAGGAGTCTCCAGCACCAGGATGGCAGAACCTGAACGCTGTGAACCAGATGGCGCACAGATGGTTTGAACACCATCCTGTAACTCAATGCATTTAACTGGTAAGTGTTTGCCCTGATCCTCTAACACCCTCTGAGTCAACATGCAGGCATGGTATCTGGGACTCTTCTTAACCTGCAGAATGGATGCAGCAGCCTCTTCCAAGGCAGCAGATACAATTTGGGAATGTGGGCATGAGTTGGATTGCACCAGTTGGCCTCTGATGGTAACTGTGATGGAAGATAAACCAACTGAGGCAATCCCAGCCAGCAACCTTGCCGCCCTTGCAGCTCTAATCGCAATAGTCAGGCCAGGTCTCCCTGCAGAGTCATGGCTGTGCTGCAAAACTGAGAGCTCAACACTGCGGGCATCTGCTATTATCAGACCAAGTGAAAGGGCTTGTAAAAGGAAAGGTCTCAAAGCTAGGGCAAGCAAAGAGAGGCCTCAAAAAAAGAAGACAGAGAGGTGAGTATTTCACACACCTGCGAGCTGAAATGACTGCAGGAAACAAGGATGGGCTATGCATTCAAGCTGAGTAAAGGATGAAGTCATGGGAAGTGAGCAAAGCCCTGTCTGTGTCTCCTCAACAAGCCCAGCTCTTTGCATTTCTTACTGTTTTGGTCTTACCTGCAGGCAGCAGCTGCGTCCTGTGGGGAGCCGCCCAGTCCTGCCATTGCAGCAGCCACAGAGCTCTCCGACCTCGCCACCTCCAGCGGCGTTTTCACCGGCACGATGGGACGAGGAATTCTGCTCCTTGTGCTTATGGCTCTCTCTTCTCTCCCCAGCAGTGCAGCCTTCTTCTCTCCCTTCCGTGGGATGGAGTCGTCAGAGTCGTGGGTGTCCTCCTCAGAACCGGTGGCTGACAGGGTTTCGGAGGCTCGCCGCCGCTCGTCGCTGGAGGAGGCTGAGGAGGAGGCACCTGAGGCCAGCCGGAGGAGGCGGCTCTGTCTCTTCTCCATCACCAGGCGAGCCAGGTCGGGTTGCTTTGCTCTCTTATAAAGCCTTTCTTTGGCTGAGAGTGAAGTTGAAAGGTCTGAGCCAGTGTCTTCCTCAGAGAACAAAATGGGTATCCGACTTCTATACCTGGAGCCCAGCGGCCTCCTGGGGCCCTGCTGCGGCGTCTCGAGGAGTGTCTCTGCTCGCTTCAGGTGTTCTGTCGCTGATGCCGCCTTCTCGAGGCCAGGCTCCCTTGTAGCCACCTTGTCAGGCTCTTCCAAATCCAGCGAGAGCGCCGCTTTGCTGGAGAGCTCCGGCTTGTCCTCGGGAAGCTTTGGCATGCCGTTGGGAAGGGCCGGCTGCTCCCCCACAGTCTCTGAGGTGGTCTCGATGTGATTGGCCGAAAGCGCGCAGCTCTCCGTCTCTGCCCCTTCCAGCCCGGAATGGATGCTACCATTCTCCACCAGCACCAGGTTGTCCTCCAGCTCCTCCTCGATGATGACCTCCTCGAACTGCCCCAGGGGGCAGTACTCCTCGTGCCGCATCAGCTGCCCGCTGGAAGACATCACATTTAGGTGGGTCTTCTCAGCAATGTGAACAAATGTGCGCTCAACTTTGGTAAACGGGGAGGAAGCTGCAGCCACTGCCACGGGAGGCTTTGGTTCAGATTTAAGGACTGAGGACAGGGTCCCTGGCTCAGACACATCCAGCTGGCTCCCCATGGGCTGTGGCCGCTCGCTCTGAGGTGTCAGTGCAGCAAGAGTGCCCAGATCAACTTCTGGAGGTAAGTCTGCGGCCACTGGAGACTTTTTCAGATCACCTGGTGAAAACAGCACTAATGTTTTTGAGCCTTCCTCCAGCTCCAGGTCCCCTTCAGCAGTGGATGCTCGACCCTTGGACCCCTTCTGGTCATCAGCCAGGAGCGTGGACGGTGCGCACTCCTGGCTGCGCTCCGTGCTCTTCTGACTCAAGTCGCTGCTGGAATCACTGTGCATGTCAATCTCATTGCCCTCCTCCTCCTCCTCCCCCTCATCCTGCTCATCTTCCTCCTCCTCGTAGTCTTCCTCGTCTTCTTCCTCCTCCTCCTCTTTTCCATTCATTTCCAGATAAGGTTCCAGAGGTTTGCAAGGAGCAGTCAAGACAATATTTGAGAAATCAACTTTCTTTATCCGCTGGGATAACTTAGGCTTTTCCCAGTAGTTGCACATATCTTTTCTGAAGTCTTGGTAAGGCAAACTTAAAGGGACTGCCTTGGGCAGGCCATTCATTTCAAACGACTTCAGCATGTATGCCTGCAAGAAGACAAATGTGACAAAAGAAGAGGGGGAGTTAGCATTCAGACACAGCATTGACACAGAAGACATCAGGACCAACAGCAGCAGGACGAATCCACAGAAAGCATCTAGTCCATCACACTTCCAAAATACAAGCCTGAGCAGTCATCACTCCATCATCTGATTCGTACAAACCTTAGAAAGGAGAGATTCACAGATACTTATGAATGAAGGAATAAAAATGTGCCAAAGAAGTTCCTTTGTTAGCAGTCTTTAACCTGGACCTAAAAGAACCATTTTCAAGTAATTCCTCAGGATTTTTTCACATTTCCCAATCCTCTTCAGTGTTTATACATTTATTTCAGTATTTATATGTTTACATAGTCACTCCTTCCTTACTGGAACCACTTAGCAACTCTCTTTTATTCCCAGGCCACAGTGAACTCAAGGGGCACCTCTGGGCTAGATAAATTTCCTGATCACTTTCCATTACCGTCCACCATCGTCCCTGGGGCAGTAGCACTTGTAGTGCTTCTGTGTTCTCCTGGTGCACCATCCATCCCCCTTTCTGCTCCCACATCCCTTTAGCAACTCCTCATTCTGTCTCCTACAGGCTTCTGCTTCCACTAAAATCACCAGCAAGTCATGAAAGCTGGCACATAAAGTGCCATTATTAGACCCTGGAGTGTCCAACCAGCAGAAGTGAAGGGCAGACAGGACAGGTGGTGGGGGCACTGTTTCTCCAGCAGCAGCCTGTGGCAGCAGCAGGCTGTGAAATTATTGCAAATGATCCTACAGAAAATCAGCAGCTCACACACACATGCACACACTTGACCAAACAAGGGCAAAATAAATAGGAAATGCCCGTCAAGCATGGCCTAATTAACAATCAGTTGCAAATGAAAATCACATCAGCACCACTCCGCAGAATGGCTTTAAAACCAAATCATTTACAACACACTTCTATTAGGGCTTGCAAACTGTAACCTCCATAAACTCAACTGGTCAATAATGCATCACATGTTACCCTTGAAAAGTCCTAATCATGAACAGCAGGGCTCCAAACATCTGCGTTTTCCAGCGGCATTCAACAGCGCCAGAGGATATTTAGGCTACACAGCTAAACACGCACCCATTTAACCATGTGAGCTCCAGAGCTGCCAACAGCTACCACATTCACCTGGCCATGGGAATGCATCTTTTTGTCTCTACTGGGGAGAAAAAGACCTCAGTGGCTTTTCAGTCCAATGGCAAAATTAAAACTTGTGCTGAAAATCTGTATGTGCTGAGCCTGAAAAATGTAATATTTTTATGCTCCTGTACAACAGAGACATTTCAATTAAGTTGGTGGGCAGCATCAAGCTGTTCTGCGTGGTGGTAAGTTGTTATCCAGTTAATGTTTCTTTTTATATCTTATAAATTAAAACACAGGCTGGTTTTGGCAACACCTCTGGAATCCAAAGCTGCTTCTCTTCTTTCATTGAAGCTGAAGCCTGGCCACGAAGATGGCCTGGTATTAGCCTGGTTTGGGCTCTCACTGACCCACTCTACCTTTTGTATCAGGATGGCAGGCGTGGAACTTGGATTGGTAAGAGGCACTTACCACCCTTTGCAAAGCAAATTACCCACTTGGCTTCTTCCCTCAGGCATTTCTTGGAAATCAGTTCATTCAACAGCCTAGGATTGGATTAGGGATGTTGGCTGGGTTTGGTTTTCCCAAGAAATACATCCACAGTGCTATCCCTGGAATCCTAAACAAACAGATGCACTTCCCCAGTGGGACTGGGACCTGACCAACATCTTCCCTTGTGCTGAGCCTCCCACTGGAAAGAGTTCCACAACCCCGACAACAGTTCCTCTGCTGCTCTACCTCACCTCATTTTCCAGATGCTGTGTTTGATGATGTAGATGGACAATTGCTGTTTTCTCTTTGCATAGTGAAATATGCACCTGTGAAGACCTTCAAATCTCTTCCCAGCCCTTGGCTTGTGTCATCTCTTCTGCTTTGTGGTCAAGGCAAGCTGAATCCAGCCCTGCAGAGCACATCCTATATAGGCCAGAGATATGGTTTCTGTGCCCTGCAGTCTGCCCCACCAGCAACCCTGTCTCCAGCAAACCCTCTTTCCTCAATAGCTTTTCCCTTGCAAGACATGGAAAGTTTTCCTGAGATGAGGTTGCACTAAGCAATAATGTATGACATGGAGCTGGACAGCAGGATGTTGCTGTAAGAAAAATAGTAGTTCTTTATTTCTTTATTTCTTATGCTCTGGTGCCCCTTTGCTACCAGTAAGTCAGGCTGTAGATAATTCTCCAACCCCCGTGTACTTCCACTCCTACAAATCCTTTGCAGTATTTAGTAAATGGACTGCCTTTCCGTCTGTCATTTCAATTTCTCCATGTATTTTCTACTTCCCTGTATGGACACTGCACCCTAAGCACAACAGTGACTGCTTTGCTTCTACCTGCCTTTGGGAGACTTGGACTGCTTAACCTGGTGCAGGCAGTACCCCAAAACTGCCAGAACACACTCCTTAAAGCAGCCTGAGACAGTCGCTGCTTTGCCACTGTAAATGCACCACGGAGAAAGTCCAAAGAACCTAAATATCCAACTACAAGAAATTCTGCTGAACAAGGTTTTCCCAGTTTGAACCCCTCACTAGAGAAACTTGGGTCCTGTCTTGACAGTCATTATGTGTCTTTTGTACTACATCACGCTCAGCTGCTCTAGGACTATTCCCCAAAGGCAAGAGAAGAACTTTTCTGCTCTTCCGTACTAAAAGGGAGGAACTGAGGGAAGATGTCAGTAGATCAGAAGCGGAGAGGCTTAGCCCGTATCTTAAAACTGTAGAATAAAAAAGGTGTAAGGAATCTCTGGAGGTCTCTGCTCCAACCACCCCTCAAAGCAGGACCAACCTAGAGCTGGCTGTGCTGGGTCATGTCCAGCTGAGTTTTAAGTATCTCCAAGGATGGAAATCCCACAACCTCTTTGGGACCCTCTCCTAGAGTTTGAGGCATGGTGAAAAAAGTGGGGGGTTTAGGATCTAATTCCTATATCTAACTTCCCTTTCATGCAACTTTTGTCCATAACATCTCATCCTTTCACTGTGCACCTCTGAGAAGAGCATGGCATCTCCCTCCATCAGGCAGTTCAAGGAAGAAATAAGATGCCACACCAATCCTCTTTTTAAGGCAGAACAAACCCAGCTGTCTTAATCTCTCACGTCAGGTTTTTCTAGTTCCTGGTCATCTTGGCAGCCCTCTAACAGGTTCACTCTACTGTGAGCAGGGAACTATGCCATGAGCTAAGGCACCCACATTCTCCTGCCTGTCTGGCCTCAGATCTCCACTCCTGACTCTCTCTTGACTTGTTGGTCACTTGTTCAGGAATGCCTACGGCATTACATGTGTCTGAGCATGTGTTCCCCACAAAATCTGCACGTTTCACCTCTTTAACACTCTGTCTCTTAATAAAACCTGTTTTAGATTATTAGCTAAGGTCGAACAGCTTGTGGGTGCTGTCCAAACAAACATTTTAGGACTTTACCTACTTTATGGTCAAACCTGGAAACTCCCAGATGGAACTCTGTGGAGTTTCGCAACAGAAGGCAACTGAGTTACCAGAGATAGAAATAAAATCTGAAAGAATGTGGGACAGTTCAGGGTCTGCAAAACTTACCAACCTATTAGAAACATCAATACCACTGCCCTCTTCCAAATCCATTACTGTGAAGGAATGCCCCCTACCAACAGGAGCACTCACGAGGACTGGGTGGTGAAAGATTTGGAAAATAGAGGCATCACCTGCCTTATAATTCACCACTGTGGCCAGTAAACAAACCAACAGCAGTATTTCATCATGGATTGTCAACAGTTTTTTGCTAATACTGCAACTTTAACTGATGCGGTTCCAAACACTGTCAAGATGGTGACACTGCCACAGGGGCTGCTCATACTTGGATGGCTGCCCTAGATGTGAAGGACAAGCTTTTCATAATTCCGCTCCTTGACCACATTTTCTTTTCATTATTGCTTGACCTCTTCGTGGACTACTGAGGAAAGAAAAACCATGGGAATGATGTAACTGCACATGAATGTATTGGAACTGTTAATAAGTGAACTGAGATTGTTCCAACAACTCTGTCCCATACGCCCAACTGACCTTATTCACATAGAATGGGGATTCAGTGGGCATGGATCTCATCGTAATCTATGGCAAAAGGGGCCAGAACAGGAGACACCACTGGAGTTTAGCTCCCACTCTTTCAGTGATACCAAAATGAGGCGCTCCGATCTTGAAAAGAGTTGGTCTCCCTGTGAAATAGGCAGAACAGATAAAGAGAGGACAGAGTGCGATCATGACGACCTTCCCACCTCCCAGATGTAGTTCATAAGGGTACAGTGTCACCTGCAGGCACTGCTTAGAAACTTACAGTGGTCTGTCTGTCTGGGAGGTACCAGCGGAATTATGAAAGAATGGTTCAGCACACTCCCCCTCCCACAGGAAATTCAGAGTCGCAATGGCTCACATTTCACAGCCATGATGGTTCAAGACTGGTCCAAAGAGGGAGAAATCTGATGGATATTTCACATACCATAATATCCCTAAGCTACTGGTCCTGTCGAATGCTCCAAGGGGTTATGTTACGAGATGGAAGTTCAGGTCTTGCTTCAAATCTCATGCTGCAGCTAAACCAAACTTTTGGATGGACACACAATATTACTCAAAGCACTGTGTGTTCATCTCCCTCAGTCTTCCAACTCACCAGTAATTTGGGAAATATTAACCATGGATTTGATCAAAACTTGGGACATCATGTGACAAACCTACACAAATCTGACTTGGGGAACTGAGGAAGGAAAATATATTTTGAAGTGGCCCAAGAACAATACAACCACATGGAACTGCAACATCACTAAGCCACCACTAATATTTGTGACTAATAGGGAAATGATTGGTATGACTTATCATCATCCCCAGGACATATGTACTAATATACCACGAGGAATGCATATTCCAAGGGTGTGGGGAGTGCCACGATGCGGTGTCTGGTCTTTTTTGACTAACAATGACACCAGGTCTGACATGATTTGTTCAGAGCTAAGCATACCCTCCTGGTGCACACCAAGTTGGTAAGCAATGATGGAATACGGTCTTCTGAGGGACAGTGACGCCAACATGCACTGAGACTATTGACAGTTCGTCCCCTTTGGAGGAAGCAGCCTCTTACAACAGTGGTGTGTGTGGACAAATCAAAAGGGAGTCACAAGACCAACGGCAACACGTGGGTCCTGGGTAACCCAAAAAATGTGTCTTGTAGTCCATATCTTTCCTATGCCAACCTGCCCAAGATTATCACTGTGCCTTTAAAAGACAGGGACAGGCACACTGTGCTCTCTTTCTTGTTTCTCTCAGGGCTGCCAAGATAGTTGCCTGGGTCAGGTTCTCGAAGCCAGCACAAGGCAGAAGCCCTCTTCTGTTTTCTCTCTGGGCTTTAGAGAATTTCCTAACACCATTTCGGCTGCTCTTGCTGGAAGCAATTGCTGCTTCTGGAGCCAGGGAGGACGTTTTCCTTGGACCTTTTCACTGCTGCTCCCTAGGACATTCCAGAAAGTCAGACCCCTTTTTCTCTCCACAAGTTCCAGCCGCTGCCCCAGTTCCAACCACCACTGCTGATGGAACCGCCAGTGCCAGGAGAGCCCCTGTCGGGTAGTGTGGAGCACACAACCTGGCAGCACTGATGCTTGGTTTTGAACAGTATGAAATAGTCCTTCCATTTTTTTTGGTTTTGTCCCTGTTCCCCGTTGGTTGGTTTTTAGGGGAAGAGGGAGTTCTGTAATCGCGAAGGCTCAGTTGTGTTGGGTTTTTCCCTTTCTTTGTCCTCTCTCTCGGCCATATGGTTGGGAGAAGGAGGCTTCTCCACCAGCTTGTCTTTACCAACAAGATGTTTGTGACAACTGGACCTGTGGTGGCGTGGGCCCTGGAATCTATTTTCACACCCCAGCTGACAGCATTCCAAGATCGAATGATGTTATATAACCTTACTGGGCAAATCAAAGCATTGACTAATGCAACTCGAGTAGGACTGCAGTAACTAAAGGTACAATTGCAGGCAACATCAAAAATGGCTTTGCAAAACAGACTAAAGTTAGACTTTTACTATGGCCTGAAAATGGAGTGTGTGGATGTGTGAGTCTGTCTAATGATACCTGCTCCATTCACATATCAAATGTAACTAAGGATTTTTACGAACAACTAGATCTTATGAAGTATATAAAGAGCAAGTAAAGATCTTGGAAGTAATATGGAAAATGGACATTAAACAAGCTGCTGCATGGGTTAGGATTTTCACTTACTGGCTGGCTACAGAGCTTTTTACAGTCTTTATCATCAGTTTTTGTTGTAATTATTACATTTTGTGGATTATTACTAATGATAACCCAGGTAATGATCTGTCAGGTATGCATAAGATCTGTATAGATGGAAATGAAAGACGTGGAAGAGGAGGAAAAGGAATCACCCTAGAGAGATACCCCAAAAATCAATTCTATGAAGTTAAATGAACCTTATCATGTCCTCTGTGGTCAAGAAAAAGAAATACACAGTCCATGATGTCCCTTAGCGTGAGACAATGTTACGGCTGTTGTTTGTGTGGCTGTGGCCGTGGGGTGAATAATGTGATGAGCGCTAAGTGTTGGTTTAAGTCGGTGACAAATTGATGACGCTCATTGAAAAAAATGTGAGCTGGGCTCCTCGCTGACCTTGCACATGGCTTGAGCAACGTCAAACCACTGGATGTTGTCTGGGGTGAAGTGGAGGCCTCACAGCCCGATATTGTTTCAGTACCAGCCATAAGCCTCATTCGCCCTTCACCTTCCACAAGAAGCTGTGTTATAAGTCTGGTCCATTAAGAAGATTAGGATGCTTGCAAAGATTCTCTGGAGAAGGTCAGGCAGTCCTGAATGCTGCCTCAGTGGGTGGAGGAGGACCAAAGGGATTATTTCACCTTTTGTATCAACTTTAAATTCTGACTGAAAGTAACCAAGACCCTCATTAAGCCTTATTTGCATATTAACATTCACACCCCTCAGAATGCAAATGAAGAGAAAAGAGGACATGCCTCACATATATGACGACAGTCACCAAAATCCCACCTATGCCATGTGATTGTTCCACCCCTTTGGGAAAGGCCAAAAATTATTGTAGAAAAGAAGGGGGGTATTGGGGCAAAGAAAAAGCACCATGAATCTGAATCGTGGAAGTTCTTACTTCACTTGGCCAGATCTAAAGTATTGGTAAGTTGCATTATTTGTGAATTTGTGATCTGTGAATTCGTGATCAAGTTCTTATCGAACACAATCAGACCCATAGTGTCAAGACCACATTCTTTGTCAATCTGTGCTTGTGAAAGTTCTTCTTGAACGCAGCTAGACTCACAGTGCTGAATTGGGAATAATCAACAATTAAACCCAGCCACACCCAGCCCCCCTGGTCTCTGAGGACCTGCTGGACCTGAGGACAAGTGGGTTTATTTTCTGTCAAAATTTCTATACCCTTAATGCAACACACGGTACAGAGTGGGCTCAGTGCCCTCCAGAAAAGCTTGCTCTCCTAAGCAGCTCTGCGCGGATGTGGGGGAAAGGGAACAGTTTCCCATGTGAGCCTAATCAATTTTCCCTTTTACTTTAGAATTTGGGATTTTTTCTCTCTGATCTCTTGTAAGCAAAAATCAGCCAGGTACAGGAAAAAAGCCCTCACAATATTTATTTCACATAAATTCAGGAAATGATGCACTTCTATCCACTGTTCTGTTTCAGACCATGCTCTAAACCATGGCATCACTGGATCCTTCTGCAGAGCCTGACAGATGTACACATCTGCCACATACCGGCAGCCTCTCAGGGGCAAACCAAAACACACTGTGAAGCATGGAGAAGATGGGCTTTGGACCTTGCTAAAGGCAGACTCAGAAGAATCCTGCCTAACCCTCCACAGAATTCCCAGGAGAAAAGGGGACTTACACACTTTACAACCCTCTCAGTCTGAGACCACAGCCTAATCCAGGCTCTTCCTCCCAGACCATCACCTGCCTGCACAAACTGCTCTCTGCCCTTGAGGAGCTGGAATCTTGTGATTCTTCTGCATGAAGGACGTTTCCACCTTTCCACAGGTATCAGAGCCTTCACATGCCTTAAACTGGAATCACAGTGTGGCCTTTCCAAAGTACATAAAACACATCTCTAACAGTCACATAACTTTGTTTCTATTCCCAGATCTGTCTTAACTGCAAGTTTTTAGTGACTGCATTTGTAAACAGTAATGGAATTCTCACTGTTCTACCAGATCTTCTTCAACTCCCTGCCCGGTGCTCCCATGTATCCAAGGATGAGCAGGGGATACCTTCCCAGAGCAAAGGAAGTAGAAAAACAAAGAAAGAAAGAAGGTAAATAAAAAACCCAGCCATCAACAAGATGCTGCCTTTGATTCTTTAATAAGGTTTTGGTAGTATACAAGCTTTTTTTTGTTTGTTTGTTTTTTTCTTTTTTTTTTTTTTTCCCGATTGTCTGGATTAACATACATGGATTTAAAAAAGGCACAAAATCCATTGCACAGCTTCTGTTTTGTTTGTTTTTGATGACATTGCCTGTTCATTGTGGTTTCAAGTGTAGGATTTTACAGTACTCTGCAGCATTTACAGCATGATCTACATACAGGTAATCAATGCATGCTTTTATACAGGAGACAGAATTCAAATTCTCTCTCGGTATTTCTATATACACAATAATACAGTCTTTTTCTTCTGAAAAAAAAGCTTTAAATTGGTCTTGCATGCTTGGTATACCAGAAGAATTAGTGCAAGCATATATTACAGTGTTATTGCAGTACAAAAAGGGGTTGACCTTAGGCTCTAAAGGGATTAGATAAGGAAGAATAAAAAGACTCGAGGAAAACAAGCTTTGGATCCCTTTAGTCAACTACGTCCTTCCAAACGGATCCCTACACAGTACTGCCTTTAAAGCTACAGCAGGCTGCGTCCCCTCTATGTCCCTGCTGCCTTCCCCCTGAGACGAACTTCCATAGCTTCTGCAAACCTTCTGTCCCTAGCAGTCCATGAGGACTCCCGGCAGCTTGAGGAATCCCTTCTGCTGGACCTCTTAATACTGGAGACCTGCTTGAAGGGGACTGCACTGAGATCCACTGCTTCAAGCAAACTCAAGTCCCAACAGATGGAGTTTCTCAAGCAAACCAGGAAGCACAACAGGTTCCCTACGGCTTTTGTCTCCTCTCAGTAGCAATGACCACAGAAACCCACATTCACCTCCTACTCAAGTAGCAGTTGGTTAAATATGGTTTGGACTCTCCTGCTTAGCAGCAACAGAAGTCTAACAGGTGACAAAAGGTAATGCAAAGGAAGGATATGCTGGTCCCTGAGATTCTTCATGGGAGCTGAAAAGTCTGAGAAGCAGAAATCAAGTTCTCAACACGACGTTAATTGTTCCACTGGGAATGGGAAGAGGCCTTAGTCCTGAGAGATGTAGATGGCACACAGACAGCAAGAGCTGCAGTCCAGTCTTCCCTGTAACAGCTTTTATTTGGATACTATCAGGACCTTAGCATATCCTGGAAGTGACATTATCCTCTGCCAACATAGACTAAGCTTGATTGGGACTGGGAAATCTGGTGGGATTGACAACAGCGAGTGGAAACCTAGAATCTGAGTTTCTGAAGCAGCTCTTTCTTCAAACCAGCATCAGATGAGGTAAAAGTAGCAGGGGTCTTAGAGCTGCCACGCTTACTTGCAGGATCTCTGTGTTCTAAGAATCAGCACCATAAATGTTAGAGATGTTCTTCTATCCAGCATCTTACCATCAAATGCTCCACAGCCTTTTTCTTCATTCTTTTTACCAAGGTGAATAGGACAATACAGGCCTGTGCTGGGTAAGTGCTCTGCTCCTCCCTGTTTGTGCTTTCATGTATTAGGTTTGTGCCAGTTTTCCTAGCGTCTTGGATGGAAGCAAAAGCTCTGTAAAGGTGGAATGCCTGCCACTCAAGCTTCCCAGCTCCGTACCCACCAGTGTCTCCAGCGAGAGCCAACGCAGAGCTCCCTGTCTGAGTGGACATGGGGACCACTTCATTTTTATCACTCATTAGAGACTCGGGAAATAGTGAGCAAAATGGAAGGAAATGATAATTCAAAAATTGGTCTAGTCCCTAACTGTAAAGGCAACTTAATAGCAGCAAGAAAGAAGAAGAATATTCTGAAAGCTAAACATCTTCCTAAGTCATAAAAATAACCAGAAGTCAGCAGTGCTGAATAAGAACCTGATCTGGTAGGGGTTTTTCTAGGAAGGACCAAGCTGAAGGGGCAAGAGTCCCATGGAAATCCTCCTTATCTGACTTGTTCAGAGGAAATTTGCCATTACTGTGTTCCATGTTGCCAGATAATTAATTGCACTCATAATTAAACTGAGAAACTTGTTGGAGTTGTTGGAGGAAACCCTGGGGATTTTTACGAGGCAAGTGCACTAGATGAGGTAACTCATTGAACCACTTTGCATATGAAAAAATAAAACCTCCAAACATAAAGCAATTTTCTTTTCGAACACTAGAAGACATGCAAGTGAATGTAAAATGGGGATTGCTTCCAATCCCCAGGTTACATGGTTAGCAGCTTGTTCAAAATGTACATTCATCATAACATCATTTTTTTCAATGGCAGGTGTGATACAAAGAAGTTGCAATACAGCAAATAACACTTAGAAACATTTCCCAGAAATTAGTCTTTGCGCTGTCCCCTGGAACTGCCAGTGCAGGTTTGTGTTGTAGTGACCCAAACACAAAACACGTGGCATAAAAACGCAACAAAAAGCAAGGTAGTGCCGCGACGATCAGCCTTTACGTGTTTTATTTCATGTTTTAATATTACCCAAAATAGGTGTTTGCATACTATAAATTATGTCCCAAGTGCCAGCACTGTTCTCATCACCAGAATACTCTGCCACCAGCTGACAGCAAAAGGAGAGATATGTATGTATGTCACAACACACTGAATTAAGAGACCTGGGCTGGGCCAGGTTGCTGAAATCAGACCCGCAGCGGGCAGAGGAGGCCAGGTGTGCCACCTGAACCAGACACCATAAAGATACTTTCTGTAAGTGGTTGAGATTTGTTCTTTGCAACAGCCTTTCCAGCATTTGGGGGTGTGCAAAGTGGCCCACTACTGGCACAGAAACTCTTCTGTAAGGCAGGACCACGCGCAACCGTTCACACGCCACGTGTGGGTCATGCACACACACAAACACACAGACAATCAGAAATGGAAGCTCCAGCAAAAAGCATCACAACATCATCCTGGGGACAACAGTGAAATCAGGAAGCACATCTGGCTTACTTTGGTCAGCCTCTCCAGAAATTATCATCTCCTCCAGTCACTCTGGGGAGAGCTGACAACTACAGGGAAGCAGGTCAAGAAGAAGGTATCCCATGTTCTCCAGCTGAGAAATAACTGAGGCAATTTTTTCACAATAAACACTAACAGGATTTTAGGCGTTTGCAAATTACGCATGATTTTAAAGGCTTCAGACCTTGTCTGCTAGGAAATGCAATTTTATTTTTTTCAGCTAGCCTCTTGTAGCCCATCTGTTACTGCCAAGCAGAGCTAGACAAATATACGATAGCTATCTCCAAATTGTTCTTTCCCATTTTTACCAAAGGGAAACAAGAAAAGGAAAAATAAAAATAAAAGCTTCTCTTTTGAATAGATCGGGATAAAAGAGCCCTTTCTTATTCAGTGTGAAAGTAGCAAAATGGTCTCAGCTTCAGGTAAAGTTCTGAGGGTGCCATGAATAAATCTCTAATGACAACCATTAATAAAATGTGTCATTCATATAAGCCAGCAGTTGACAATACAAATAAATTCAGTCATTGACGCAGGACTGCGTCAGTTACTATGTGGCTGTAATACAAATGTGACTGGATACCACAGAGACTCCATGTAGCCTAAGGAAGAGACGCCAGACCCACTGGACAAACATGGTTGGTATCTGTCACCAATCCCTCCAGATAAGCAGTAGAAAATCTTTTATTTTCAAGAATAATCTTGTGCTGCTGTCAAGCTCTTAAAAGTTCCACATATACATATCATGGAAAATTGATGGTGGTATGAGAGGGAAGGACGCTAGAAAACAGGAAAAGGACCGAACACATCTTTCCGTGCTTTCTGACCTTCAGTCTCCTATTGCTGAGCTATTTTACAAGAGAGGAGTGAACTAGCAATTGTTGTATTTTCTTGCCTTAATTTATTTACAAAGGATCACAGCACCAGATTCAAATAGTGCATTTTCACACGAGAGAGCAAGGGAAGTTCCTGGTGATTTGCAGTCAAAGAAATGCCTCAGTGATATTTGTTGTATTTGGTATATAGGTCCCACCCACTGTCCTGACAACTTACGGATCATGAAAAAATATTCAGCCTCCTGAAATTCCCTTTGTGCAACCAAACATCTGGCTTCATCCTGACATGTTCTGAAAAGGCTTTTTTTGCTGCTGACTCCCCCATGTCAAACAGCAGGGGAGCAACTCATGGGAAAAATAAAGCACTTGGGGATCTTTTGGGTTTAAGAGGCCATAGGAAGGTATGAATACCACAAGTGTTGTTTCTGAATAAACTCTGGAAAGGCTAAATTGAGGCGTTTGCTCTGGTTTCCCAGACTGCAGAAGGGTCTTTCCGACTGCAGAAGGCTTCTACTACAAAACAAATCACCAAGACTCTCAGAAGAGGCTGCACACATTGGGGCAAAGTAGTCAGTGACAAAGATGGTACCAAAGCCTGGCAATGCTACTGAAACAAAAGACAAATGAGGTAGATAAACACTCCAAAGTGAAATCTTTGGAAGAAATGTTTGAAGCACAGAGCAGAAAAGTGTCCCAAATGACACTTGTTTTGTTTCTCATCTCAAGTGCTCACAGCCTAGGCGAGTTAGAAGAGCTGTGTGTGCGCTGGCTTTAGAGCCACTTTCGGAAAAGAAACAGCTGAGCTACTGAAGAGCCACTCAACCTCTGTTGAAAACACCTTCGCTTATTACGGCTGATCAAGCAACAGGCCTCTTTCCAGAGGTCCTGTATCTAAAAAATACAGCAAAAAGGAAAGAAAGATTGTTGACTGGTTCTTAAAGGCATGCTGCCTTCTTGTGTAACACCTGGGTCTGGCTGCTCCAGAAGCAGCTGGCGAGAGCTGGATGTCAAATGGAATCGCAGAAGAAACAAAGAGCCTGTTTAAAACAAGATACTTTGGCAGCCTAATGGCAGTGGCACAGGCTCGATAAGGGAAGAACAGTCATTATATGTGGCAAAGTAAAGAACACCAATCCCCAAGAAAGAATCCACCAGCCCGTGATACCTCCAGTCGAAGATAGGCAACAGGAGGAAACATCGGTGTGTTAAAGTTTACAGTTAATGAAGAGTGTCAGCTCTGTTGCACTTACAATTTCCCTCTCTTGGCTGTTTGAAATATCCTATTTGATTTGAAACCTCCCCACCCTCCCAGCTCCTAGGTTGGAGAATGGGGACAGTCAATTTTGCCAGCTCAGAAAACATCCATTTGGAAGAACTTGTAGAGTTTGCAACCGGAGTTGCAATATTTTCTTGCTCACAGAGACCAGGCACTGATTTAAGCGGAACTCAGAGACATGCTCACAGCAACAGAAGTGGTGTTCAGCCAGCTACTTACATGGTTTGCAAACACAGATGGTACCTGTGTCTTAAGGGAAAGAGCATTGCCAGCTGTCTAAATTTAGCTGTTGATGCAGACAATAATTGGGCAGAGCTTGCTAAGTCCTAAGGATTCCAAGATTTGAAACTCAGGAAACTGTCCTGAAAATGGAAGGTATCTTCCATTCGCATTTTTGAAATCGAGCTGCCTTTAAACAGTGCGATCCTCACACAGATTCCATGAGACTGCTCCAGTTGCCAAAATGTGCCATTTTTTTCCAATTTCCTCCAAGGAAGTCAGAGGGAGGGAAGGCCCCTTTGCTGCTCAAAGTGCTATAGGGATTTTATGGCGCACCATGAGCAATGCCATGCATAGGAAACCGGTGCAGGAGGCATGCTCTGCAGATTCTTGGGAATGGCAAAGGCAGAAGGTAGTGCAGGTATCCAGGGATGCAATAAGGATGTGAGGGATGAGATTCCATGAATGGCAATGGAGGTAAGCCACAGGGGCAGGTGAACATGTGGAGTGGGACACACATAGGCAACCAAGGCAGAGCAAAAAGACTTTGTCATACGGGGAAGAGATGTGACAGGCAAATTGGAACAAAGAGGCAGCTAGATCTAAGAGAAGTTCTCAGTGAGGTGAAGGTGAGGGGGTTCTACATGTGAAGTCTACCAGCAGCTTGGGGCTATAGCCAACTGCTGCTGTTCTTGCATCCAGATTCAGATTTGAACAGAAGCTGGGTGGCAGCTGCTGAGCGATGTCTCTGCTTACAGAGCAATGATGAGATGCCAGAGGAGAACATCAGCTGCCTTATCTCAATCCAGCCTGGAGGCCACTGTCCGAGAACAGCTTCTCCATCCTGGGCAGGGGGAGTGTCAGCTGCCATTTAGCCCAACAAATACAACTTCTGAACAAGTTTGTCCCTTTCAGAACAACAGTCCTGCAGCAGCCTTGACCACTACAATGCCCAAGTTCAGACACACAACATAGAGGAGTGGTAGAACAGGAGCGACTTCACCCTGAAGAGCTAGTACAAGGATGGGGTTATATCACCCATATGGTTGTTTTACAGGGCATTTCTATCCTACTTTCTGTCATCACTGCAACAAAAGAGAGTTTAAATACTGAAAGAGGTGATGCACCATAACTCTTTCACATGCCTGCCCCCCTACAGTAGTAAAAAAGAATGGGAATGGTAGACAAGGTCAGGCTCACACCAGAGACTTTGTCATCATGGGGGTATCAAGAGGATGCTCCTAATGCAAACTGGCATCTGCAGAACTGCACCTGTGTCAGCGTAACTTATTTTCAGTCAACCCCCTCCCACCAAAACTGTCTCCCCTGAAAGTGAATGCATGCTGGCATAACCACATTTATCCAGTGCTAGCTTAACCCAAGCATTTACAGTAACATTTTCACAGAAATCATATCGCATTAGCTCCTTCCTGAGGGAAGGAGGCTGAGGAGAGAGCAATAAATTGGAAACATCTCCTATTCTGCATAGAAAGAAAGTGAAAGGAGCCAAGAGGCCAAGATATAAAAGATGGCTTTTATATGTATATACAAGTGATGAACATTTGCTCACTGAAGTAGATCATGAGATCCCAGCAACAGCTACCTGTCCTGATGCCAGTGATCTCTGTGAGGGAGTGGCAAATGCTCATTTCCAATTGGGATTCTGAGGAGAACAAGTGCTATGTACAATGGGAAGTCAAAGAATAGTTTCTCCCTCAGGATGCAAATCCCGTTCTTGGACCCTTCTGACGAACACAATTTGCCTAAGAGTCTGATACTAAACGGGAATTTTATTTCACTAGTATTGATTCCCACTGGCTTATTCCATCTGAAGAATTAAAAAAACCCTACCAAACATAGAAGGACAAATAACTAGGGCAACTAACTTTTCAGCCCACAGCCCCAGGACCAATTTTCATGTCAACAGCCTTCCATCAGTTGGGTTTTTGCCAACTGATTTTGGACATATTTACATTTATAATTGCAGTCATTATAAATTAAACACAATAAATAAATGCAATATAAATGTAATCTACATAAGTTTTTTTAGAATTGCACCGCAACTAGTTTCAATATTAATTTATTACATTTCCATATATATAAAAAAGACCTCTTTTCACATTTCTTTAATTTGCCAACTGTTCCTCAACAATATGTAGATTCCATAGTAATTAATACAGCATTAGATGAAGATGTTAAAAAAACCCTTCAAATTGACTATTTTTAATACTTTTTGCATAATACTTTAACATCAGGATTCCAGCCATTAGCACCAATTAATTTTTTCAGAATTAAATTGTAAAAGACATATTGATCATGAAATAAGACCTCCCATAAAACCCAGGTGACAGCAACATGTCAAATTATTCTGGTATAGAGCCCAAATTTGATGGTTTAACAGGATTGGTTTAGAAACCAATATCTCACCTTACAGAGACTGAACAGCAAAAACTTCAGTGTCTTTTAATAATATATTTCAGTGGTTTACCACACACCTACGTCTTTAAAATGAGCATCTTGCTTCCAAGTTTACCTTTGCTACTTTATCTTCCAGCCCTTACACTCATTATCTTTGTCTGGCAGGTTAAACCCCCTCTTGCTCTATTCAGGCAGGGACACCTAACAGCAATCATGTCACTTTTTAGTTTTGTATTTAATGACAGACTTCATTTCTTCCAGCTTATTCTACAAGGCAGGTTTTACAGAATCAAGCATTCTTTTATCACTTCTTCTCTTTTAGGTTTTGAAAATCTTTTACAAACATTTCCATACAAGACTTGGATATGATGTCTGGTAGTGATCTCACCACCACAAAAGATCTCCCTCTGCTCACATCTTCCATTTTCCTGCTGATACACCGAAGAAGAATGTATTTATTCTTTTTTGCTGTAGCAGCATAGTGAGAACTTAGATGCAGCTAATTACTTCACCTAACTCCCACCTCATTTTGGGAGACAGCACCTCCCAGGGCACAGTTTCTCTCATTCTGTACATGTGACTTACATCCTTCATACTCCAAACGTGACCTTGTCCCTGGGTGGATGCAATCATTACTTTGAATGCAAGCAATTTATCAAGCAATTCAGATCCTTCTGCAGAGCCGGTCTGTCAGCAGTGTTTTATCAAACCACCCACCTTCTGTCACTGCAAGCTTTCTCCTCAGTGATTTCTTTGTTCCTCTTGACAGCCACTAAAGGCATGGAATAGTGCTGAGCTAAGGGCAGGAGGTCAGGAGTCCTAATGAGAAACAGCCCCTCTTGTAAGAGATAGCAACATATAAACATATTTTGTTTGTCTAGTTGGCTTTCAATTTATTAATAATTTTACCTGGAAGAAAGTCTTACTGAAGCCGATATAAATCAACCATCTTTATAATTCAGATTTTTGAACTTACAAGAGCAGTATCAAGTTTATGTGAGCAGCATTACGATGAGTAGCATCAGACAGATTACTGACCTTTGAAATTTATGTATGGAGCTACTTATTGGCTAGTCATTGTTTTTGTCTGAAGAAAAGGCTTAGAGTTTATAAATACCCACTTATCCAGTTTGTTCCCTTTTCTGATTGGCAAAACTAAAAATTGGTTGATTTTTCTTTAAAAATAGAACAAGAGTAATTTTAATTCCTAAAACTGACCTTGAAATGTGAACATCAGTGTTTTGGATGCTATGAACAAAAATTATTACGAGTTACTGATTTAAGTCTAGTGCTTTCACAAATCCCATTTTCTCTGGAAGCTGTTGTTCCATTAAAGTCTCTACTAAAGATGGAAAAAAATAACATCAGAGTGGAGTCTACTCAAGGAAATCATCTCTTCTCATGCCACTTTGAGAAGAGCAAAGCCTTGCTCTTCCTGGTATCTTGGTGCTTGACAAGGGAACTGCCAAATAGGATTAGGCTACTGGTTAATTCAGCCCAAGTATTTTTGGCAACGCCTAGTACCTTTTTAAAAAATAGAGCTCATGAACAAATTGCAGACAAAAATTTGTCTGAACAGTAAACTGTCCCATTCACACATGTTCTTGGGGCAAATCAAAAGAAATTGATGTCACTGATTCAAGAATGACTGTGGGAAGAGGCTGGTCATACCTGTGCCGAATCCTCTCAAGGAGGGTGTGTTGCCCCCTCCATCTCCATCTCTGCACCCCCCAGGATGCTCTGTCAGCACGTCAGCCTGTCAGACCATGTCCTGCAGCATGCAGACACACTGGGCCAGGTCCTAGGAGCTTCAGGAAGCACCAGCCATCCTGTCTGGGGCTGCACTATCTGGTCTTGCTTAAGGAGGGTGAATCTAATATTAAGGGAGCCTCAAGTAGGGCAGATGCACCTACAGAAAGCACTGCTTGGGAGGAATTGTTCATTGCAAGCCCACTGGAAATACCCTACCCATGCAGTGAGACCTCCATGTCACAACTTCCTTCCAACACCCACACTTACCCCAACCCACTTGCACATCTGTCTGAGCTTTCTACATGTTTTCCTGCCTGTATCCTATGCTTGTATATTTTCTGCACAGTATTTTACTTTGGACTTGCACTTCCCTAGAGCCCTGAGCACCAGCAATGCCCTCTTCTTCCTTAACTTTAACATCCATACTGCCTCTTCTCCGAGAAGATCAGACCAAAGGCTCATGTCAATAGAAGACATTCACTTAACTACAGAAAGTCTTCATACTGTCTGCTGTTTTACCCTGCAACTCTACTGAGAAGGGCAATGTATTTCTGCAAACAGAGGAAACAAGTCATACTTATGACAATTTAAATTAACTTTGATCTCCCTTTTCCTTTGAGATTCACAGTTTTAGGGAAGGTTTTCACAGGCTCTGTATACCAGGAGCTGAGGCCACTTTATTTCTCAAATGAGATCTGTTATCACAGGCATTTCCAAGCAAGGCCAAGAAGCAGGACTGCTCTGCCACTGAAAAGCTGCAGGTGCCTAAAACTTCTGGAATTTAAAAACAGCATAATATACAGCTGGATCAGTAAGAAAATCTTTGTTATCCAACTCGACAGTCAGTGCCTCTGGGGGCAGGTAGGAAAATTTGGAGCAGCTTAGGAGTGGAGAGCAGACAAACAGTTCCACTGTCATGTAACAGAGGCACAGCCAGAGAGACAGAAATGTGTGGTCACTGTATGGAAATCAAACTGCAACAAAAGCAAGGGGATTTCCAAAGCCAAAGCAACAAAGAGATACATGATTGTAACTCCACAAGAGGGACAAACCTGAGGTCCTGCCTCAGGTGAGCTTTGAGTGGGAGTCTGCCTATATCTAGATGGAGTTAAACTGCCTACAGATTCGGCCCAGTGTAAGATACCAACAGATGCTTGAACCGATTTGCTGAGGAAGGTAACACTTGCTGATACCTCCACAGTCTCTCCATTCCAGTCATAACTTGACAATGTTTGTTGCTTGATTGCATGTGTTCAGTGAGGCAGCCCTGCACTTCCTACCCCGAGGCCGCAGGACACGCGAGCGAGTTTTTCAGATGAGCCCTGGCATCCACCTCTTTCACACACCACACGTTCACCATCTGCGTTCTCATCTTCGGCCTTGCTGCCGCCCCTCGCTCAGGCTGCTGGGAGGTTTAGAAAGGCAGATGTTTTCAGTCTCTGTGGGGTCTGGTTGCAGGGGCTTTGGAAGTTACAGTACCTTAGGCCAGTGTTGTCTGGGATTCAATATTGCATTAAGTGGTGACACATTGTGGGCGGGTGGGATCTATTATTGCATTATGGAGGCTGCTGCTTCCCTGAACAGGCTATGTTTTGTGTGTGAAGCGGGCCCACACCTGCTGGAGCTGGGACCTGGAAATGCGGAGGACGGAAGGCATGAGTCTGTGGTTTCCTGCCGTGAGGGGCATGTGCCTGCGGTGGGGCATGCGCACGGGGCTGCTCTCCGCCGAACGGCTGCGCTGTATGAAAGTGCCACCAACGTGAGGGTAGTGTTCTGTCTCCAGGGTTGAGGAGGAGAAAACGGAGGACGCCAGTCTTCTCAGGGGGCTGTACCTCGGGAGGGAGTGCTGAGAAGGCCTGTCCTCCTCCAACTGAAAAAGACCAAGAAGAGTGGAGGAAAAGGTGTCAGGCAAAGACTTGACTCGCCCCTGGTTTGTGATGCGCATGCTGCGGACATCTTCGCTGGCGGATGAAAAATGCTTTTGCTCTACACAGGGCCTTACTTACTGCTCTACGGATATCAGTTCCCAGGGATGCTATGGGCACCATGGAATCCTGTCATTACAGGGGGCCTGCCATGCTCTCCCCAGCCAGAGTGACACCAGCAGTGCCAGGCTCTGCTACTCTATCCCCTCCTCTGGCTCTTCAGGCCACAAGCCTCACCTCTCTGTTCCACTGGCAGTGCTCATCTTGGCATGTCACTACGCTATTAATATATCTTGCACATAGGTAACACTCAAACTCTGAACACATTTGGAAACCACATGAATCATAAAAGGTGAAACACCTAGTGCTAAAATGATTATGTGTATTTAAAAGTGAGGGATTATCAGGGACTCTTTCAAGGAGTCTTATTAAAACCCACTCCAGGGATTTGAAAAACCAAATTTGAGGGCTGTTAGTAGACTTTTCTTTTCTCACACTTACACTGCTGGCCTCCTGATACATTTTGATATTGAGTACCTGCAGGGGGAGTATTAACGCTTCCAGTTTGGGCAAGCAGTGGACAGACAGCAGCTGGAAAGGCAGGCAGAGTAAAATTCTCCTTTCAGTGAGAAATTCAAAACACAGGGTCATGGGAGGACATAAGGAGAAGATGCACTCTTAGGTCCCTTTTCTGCTTCTGTGATCCTGGGATAGCCAGGAGAGGGAGGAAGTAAACCCACTGAGGACAGCTTGTGTCAGGATGAGATCGCAGTCTCTACCTTCCCTTTATGCTCTGAATGGAAGAGAGAGGCATTACAGGAATCACTTCAGATCCTTCACCCTGGAAGTGCTAAGCCCTTCCTTCCCTTTCTACCTCTTTTATGAACTTTATGAACTTATGACACAAGGGTCAGCAGTCTCAGTCTCCAGAACCAGACTTTTTTTCCTGGAATCACTTTTTTCCTTTCAAATGCATTCCTTTCCTTGTGCTGCATTTCTTTTCAGGAAGTCTCTGCAGGTGAAATGTGGAAAGGTGATACTGAATTTTCTTTAAGCCAAAACTGCTCTCCTTACCTTACTGGAGATGTTGCCCTTGCACTAGAAAAAGAGCTGAATGTCATCCAGTGTCATCTCTTTCCTGTCACCTTCAATATCTTTGCAGTGCTTTGAGGCAGATATCTTATCTTCAGAAGCGCCTGAGCGCTACTCAGTTCATGGTTGGCATTAAATGTGAAAAGCAATTATTCACAGTCCTAAATGTACTGCATGTCACTGCATAGATAAGAGTCTCAGATAATAATAATGTAATGCTGTCATACAGAGTACTTGAGAGAGACAAATAAAATCTAGACAGCAGCTCTGATTTCTCATAAAGACAACCATCTTTTCTTTGCACAGATAGTGTAGAAATTCAGCCCTGGGTGTGCTATTTGCAAGCTGCACAACTAAGCGTTACTGGAATTTTTATTCCTAATTTTTTGCTCCATGTTTGGGTTCAGCATATTGTATGACTTCCAAGGTATATATCATCCCAATATGGTAAAGACTTCTCAGATCTCAAAGGATCCCTCCAGCTACCCAGAGGGACTTTCTCTACAGCACAGGACCAAGGACCTTGCCCAGGCCATGAAGAAGCAATTACACCACCCCATCAGTAAGTGCACTTTGGTATTGCTGCCTCCAGGATGAAGCTGAGCTTACAGACGTGCCACCTTTTTTCACTGATGCTCTAATGCTTAAATTACTCAGTCAATGCTGATGGTGCTGCCCCGCTTTATCCCTTTGCAGCAATCAGGCTGGACCACCTACCTTCAGGCCTATTCTGCTCTGTTTGGACAGGATCAGCAGGACACCTCGTATGTGAAGTCCCAGGAGAATGCAATGTTGATAGAACTCAAGGTATTTTACAGATATAAAATGTAATTAGGAATGTCTACTGAGCTTAAGGTTTTGATTGCTATTACCTGATACATACATATATAGAGAGAGAGAGCATATGTGAACATTACTTCTACTATCACCCTTTTGCTGACCCTTTATTCCTAACACATGGATGGGCAGGGATCCTGAATCTAAAGAGTGTAAGAGGCCAGCTCTACATTCATCCTTCTCCATCAGCTGACAAGCTCCTCTTCTCATAAGGAGGGAAGACAGAGGAGCTGACTGTCAAAGAATCACATCATCTACAACAGGCATCAAACGCAGCCCAATGGGAATTACACTGAGTGAGAGGCAGTGAGTCTTCCCGCCTCTGCCAATGCCCATTTCTCACCACTGAGAAATGGTCCCCCAGGTCCCCTCAGAGCAGCCCACAGACGATGCTGTAGAATGTAAAGGAAACCAAGACACAAAGCACCTTTTCTCCTGCTGCCCTCTCAGGCTCAAGACATGGACAATTTTAAGCAAGTCCACTTGTGGCATTCTCCTGACTCAGAGAAAAGAGGCCGAAGATAGCATCGACTAAGATGATTTTGAAGAGTGATTCTAACTACACAGCCGAGTTGGTGAGGAAAAATATACTAGTGCCTCTTCACGTTGGACCTTTTCTAACAGATGAACTCTTGGCTCTGGGAAATAAGACTGTAAGAGACAGCCTAAGCAAAATGAAAAAGCTCTTTAAACCCTGCAGAATATATTCAAGGATAGGTAAAGCACAGTTAATATCATCGCCCACTTTCATTTTTCACTTCTCTTGTGATTTTTCAGATGTGACATCATTTGGACAGGCATGTTTTAGGCAGGCAAATCCCCAAACATTTTGTACAATGTCAACTGCAGTAGCAGCAGGTGAGACTGAGAGTCAAGAAATACCTATGAGCATAGAGCTATAGTCAGAAATAAGTTCTAAAACTCACACATGTATGAACACTTGTAATTCTTGTCAGTGCAGAAGGCAGCAGTAAGTTGCCATCTCTGCCAATTATCAGGAAATTTATTCAGCATACTTAAGAACTCGACAGATTTTAAAATTATATTGCGAGGTATGGATTTAAATTATTTCCAACAATAACAGCAACCCTGTGTCAGGATTAATATGTAAACAGAAGTGCAGGTTCAATCTTTTCTTCCAGTCATTCTTTATCGATTTCTATAGCTTTATCTGCACACTAGTGCACAAAAAAGAGCTGAATCTTATTAGGACATCCCTGAAATGCATACATTAAGTTAAACCCTTAGAGCTCTGTTAAACAGATGTATTGAGTGGTGCACAAAGAGAAGGGCTTGAACAGGACATAGTTTCTGTTCTCCCTTTATACCAGGTCTTCCCATGAGATCTGTACTGCACTGCAGCCATTTTCTTGTCATCTGAAACTGGGAGATACCTAATATGTGAGAATATTTGGGTCAGAAACTCCCCCAGGCTATTGACTTTCATTGCAGCAGCATTTGATCATTCTATGCTCCCTCTTACACCCACAGAGTTTTAACGAGGACAGCACCATCTCTCACATTTGAGCTACAATATCTGTCTTCTAAAAGACTGACATATTTGAAGAAACATCTGTGTTCTAAATGAGGATAACCCAGGGAATGAACGGCTGGTCAGCCTGGAAAGCACAGGGAGCAAATCCTCCTGGAAGAAGCCATTTCCAAACACATGAAGGAGAAGAAGGTGCAGTCAACATGGATGTATGAAGGGGAAATCATGTCTGAGGAACTCAAGAGCTTTCTGTGCGGAGAGGACTGGGTGGGAGGTTGTTGATCTTCACTTTACCAAGGTTTCTGACACTGTCTCCCATAACATCTTTATAGACAAAACAATGAAATATGGGCTAGATAAATAGATAGTGAATTGGACTGAAAATTGTGTGGGCTCCTGGTCATAAAGTATCATGTTTGGAGAAAAAAGTCCAGTCATTAACGGTGTAGCCAGGGGCTGATAATGCAGCCACTACTATTTAACAGCTTAATCAGTGATCTGGATGATGGGACAGAGTGTACCTTCATCAGATTCACAGATGACACAACACTGGGAGGAGTGGCTGACACACCAGACGGTTGTGCTGACATTCAGAGGTGCCTGGATAGGCTGGTGAAATGGGAAAAAAGGAACTTCACTAAGTTTAATAAAGGGAAGTGTAAAGCCCTGCACGTGGGGAGGAACACAACATGCTGGGGGCCACCTGTTTTGGTGGCAGTTTGACAGAGAAGTACCTGGAGGTCCTGGTGGACTCTAAGCTGAACACAAGCCAGGAAGGTGCCTTTGTGGCAAAAAGGGCCAGCAGCCCCTCAGGATGCATCAGGAGTGCAGCCAGCAGGCTGAGGGAGATGGTCCTTCTCCTCTGCTCAGCACCGGTGAGTCACACCTGGAGTGCTGTGTTCCAGTTCTGAGCTGCCCAGTACAAGAGACACACGGACACACTGGAGATAGTCCAGCAAAGGGTCACAAAAATGATGAAGGGACTGGAAGACCTTTCATTTGAGGAGAGGCTGAGAGGGCTGGGACTGTTTAGTCTGGAGAAGAGAAGGCTCAGGTGGATTCTTATCAACATTTATAAATACCTGATGGGAAGATGGATCCAGACTCTTCTTAGTGATGGCCAGTGAAAGCAAAGGAAGAAATGGACAGAAATTGAAATGCAGGAAATTCCATTTAAGCGTAATAAAAAGTTTTTTACCATAACAGTGATTGAACACTGGAACATGTTGCCCAGAGAGGTTGTGGAGTCTCCATCCTCAGAGATATTTTGATTGGACACTGTCCTGAGCAACTTGCTCTAGGTGATCCATCTTGGAGCAGAGGGTAGAACTAGATGATCTCTAGATGTCCCTTCCAACCTCAGGCATGCTGTGATTCTACGACAATCCAGAAGTCACTGTCTTTCTGCCAGTTACAAGTGATGGCTCATAGACTGGAGCCAGAAAATGGAGAAACAGAAGGAAGCATTAGAGCAGGGATTCCCCACTTGCTTTCAGTGAGTACTCTACTGACACCAAGGGATGATCACCAGTTTTTGGGACACCAGAATGAGGTCACAAACGGGCACAACAAAGCCTATGACTTCAGTCATGGTAGTTCAGCATTTAGTGAAATTTTTACCTATCTCATAGGCTCAATTAATATTTAAAGATAAGGAAGATTTACTCACCTACACACACACACACAACTTAATCACAGTTTTAATCAAACCCAGAGAAGCACAAGCGTGAGCTACAGGAAACATCTGCCATTGCTAATGAGGCCTTCAGTATTTTCACTAGTGAAGTCCTTGGTCAACTTCTTATTAGTGTCCCAGCCATCTGTCCCTCCATATTTGCTGTAACTAAGGAAAACAGGTTTCTACTTTCCTTTAAGCACCAAGTCCTTTTGAGAGTTAATAGCTGGTTTTGTGACAGCAAATGGAAAAATATGAGTATCACTGCACAGCTGCAGTGGTAACTGAAGGATCCAGAATCAAAGGAAGAACAACTAAATCCCAGTCAACCAAAGAAGTCCAGTGTTGGTCTGCATGTACAAAGGTAGGCTGCGGAGTTAACAGAGGGTATTTTAGAACACAGGAACAAAAAAAATGCAGTTTGCTGGAGAACAAAGGCTGCCTAATATATTAGCAGTAATCAGTCCCAATCCCATTCATTTATCTTTTTTGCCTGCTTTTTAAATATCACTGTGCAATGATATTAAGTCTTTGTGCTGCACCATATTCAACTCCCCCTGACATTTCACTTAGCGGTGTTTGTGCTCTGGCCAAGAAGGCCTCTCCAGCCTTCTTTAGCCACACTAAATATGTCAGTCAAGTGTCCCTGTTGTTGTTCATAGCTGGTTCTTATCAGCTGGCTCTTACCATGTTCATTGCACCTTGCATATCTTGCACTGACCAACCCCAAAAGTGTACAGACACAGCAAATTCAGACACAGACCCTTCCAACTCTGCCAATCTTGCCTTACGCAATTTCTAGATATCTGCGGCATTCAACAAATCGGCTTTATAGAGAAAACACCTCCACCTAGGAACCTTGCAATTGGAATGCAGTCTCTAAGAGAAGCATGTGCTGCTTCTGTTCCATGCTCAGCAGGACAGTCCCACTAGTGCCCGCTGTCGGTATTTCTATCCTTCCTGCATATGCTGCAGCCTCATACACCTTAGCAAGAACACCTTCCCTGGTGATTCGCAAAGATTTGCTTTGATTCCTTTTACACAGATTCTTGTCTCATTCATGGTTTTCTTCTTGTACCTCTCAGGGATCCCGAGAAGAGAAGAATCTGGGCAAGACCTGAACAGAAGGATGTTCTTTTAATGTGCTCCAGTCCTGTGAACACTCCCTTGGAGATTAAGCTCAAGAGGGAAGCGGAAACAAAATTACCATCTTCCAGACAGGAAAAAGCAGACTGCACAAATGTCTGTCATAGGAGGGTATCACTGTGTACATGACCCAAAACTTGCCTGCTCTTTGCTGTACTTATGGATCCCATGTGCATGAGAGATCTTCATGAACATATAAATACAAAAAACTCTTAGGGGAACAATTTGATTGCCTCTTGCACTGAACACTCTGAGACAGCCTTCTTCTGAGAAATGAAGATTAGATATGACAGGAACTCTGAGCCTAGTGTATCATATTTTTCCAGGCAATCTAATAAATCACCTCCCACTAAAAACTGAACTGCTTAATAGCATCAGAGGACGACAGCAAAAAAAGCAAAACTGAAAGAAAAAAAGCCCTCTACAACTATATGGAAAAAACACAATAGTAAAGAAGATTTCTGTGAGTAAATACATGGTAACAGCAATGCCTCTCATTGAAGTAAGGTTGATGAGATGTATGTGCTGGCTACTCTGAGCTTTTTATTAGGTATTTAGAAGAAAGATTAATTTCAGGGAGTTACTTTATGATTTGCATTGCTGTGGGCCTGTGCAGTGCTGATGTGTGATTAAATTAGAGGGCATTCTCTTGCCATACAGTGCTGTTGCTGCTGAGAAGCTATGTGGAGAAGATTTGCTAGCAACACCTCCATACAACTAAGCAATTATTAACAAAACTCTGTGGGAGAGCATAAGAGGAGTGACTAGAGATACCCAGAATCACAGCTGTGCTCTCCTCTTGTCCCTGTACCAAAATGGCTGAAAGATCTTCCTAACAGTGTGTCCTTAGAAGGACGTCACTGGCTATTGTGAGCACTTCTAAAGTGTTCACAATACTTGCCAGCACTGTCAGAAGAGTTTTACAAGAGCATCCATGCTTGGAATTAAAGACTTCTCCAGCACAGCTGAGGTTTCCTAAGATGATGCTATGCTAGGCAACAAGGTACAGACCCAGGGATCTTACCTGTCTCTGAGGACCAGTAGGTTCAGATTCTCGTCTCCTTTGTCGGAGAGCTGGTGCTGAATGTAAGGGGGAATGGGCTGGACTTCCTGTCTGCTGTTCATGTCTACTGTCAGACACTGTTTGAGAAGGTCCTTCATGTCTGTGGGAACTGTCCTCCTCAGTCACAGGCAGCATACCCCGACTTCGCCCATCATGAGTCTTCGGCCTGACTGCAGCATCTGCCCCCAGGCGCCTTCTCTCTTCCCCATCTTCAATAGGCCTTAGTTCCTCAGGCTCCTCATCCGTGGTTCCAGAGGTGCTTGGCTCAGCACCAGGGTGGAAGTCCTTCAGCTCTGTCTCCTTATCAATGATAACCCACTCCTTGCTGTCAAAGTCCTCCTCCTCTGCGAGTGGCACTGAGCGGAAAGCATTGCTGAGGGCTTCGTGTTCCACGGATGCGGACACGTCCATCCTGCCGCTCGCCTGCCGGTCAGCCTGGCCAGTATCGATGGACAGCATCTGGGCTGGCTGTGAGGAGCACACGAGCCGTGATGGAGAGCCAGGGATATCCATTCGAGACCTAGAGACACAACAAGAAGCCATTAAAAACACATCAGGTTTGTGGTAAAGACAGGGATCATAAGAGAAAGCCTGTATAGTCCTTCTCACTCATTTCTTGGTACACTTCAGAAAGACAGGCTTAAACAAAAATATTTCTTTAGAATCTACAATGGCATGAAGAAGTGCTTCAGTATGATAGCCAATTCATCATCTTTCCTCTGTAGACAGGATGATAACCATTTTCTCCCAACAACACCTTTCCCCTTCGTTAAGCTCTACTGGCTTGTGAAAAAAAAAAAATCCAAACCATGTTCTGATCAGTGTTTCTCATTTGGCCTGCATCTGCTGCTTGCTTTGCTTTTCTGCCTATCTCAGAGGCCAGTAGCTTGCTGCACAAAGCCAGAGCGTCTGCTGCCCAGATTTTACGAAAACTGCAATGTGCTTTCAACAAGGATCATCCAGAAGCCTTGCAGACTCTTCTGGGGAAAGACCTCCACGTGTGAGACATCAAAATTTTTGACAACGAAAAGAGGAAGTAAAGAAAGAGGTGAACCAAAGGTCAATGTAGATAAAGTTGTGAGCACTGGCTCCTGATCTGCTGATTAGGTTGGTCTCACTAGTCAATCCTCAAGACTCTGCTAAGAGCAGCAGGAGGCTACAGAGGGTGAACAAACCTTCTTTCATGTGGATCTGCTTTTCCATCAGCCGTGGAAAGCCGTTCTGACTCGGGGCTGTTGACGCGGCGGTAGCGGAGAGAGCGCACTTGTGCGGTCGGGGACTCCGGAGGCACTCGGACAGGGGAACTGGGGCACACCCCATTTCTCTGCTCCTCTTCCACCATGCACTGAGTCTGGAGGGGGTAAACACAAAGAACTTCAAAATCTGGCCAAAGACATTGATTTCCATCCTTCACTGTTGCTCTGGACTTTCTCCTAGGATACACTTTCAGCTGCATTTTCACAATCTACACAAGCAATGTCTGAAGGGAGGCAGGGTCCCTCTGCCCTGGCAATAGCTCTTTTTAAAATAGGGTACAGATTTAATATCAATTCAAATATTTAAACATCTTTACAAGGTGGCCTATGCATTTCAATTACCCTGAGCGTTGATCCAAAGGAGTTCTCATCAGTTAACCTACTGCATACACAAACCCTAACTGCTTATCCAAGATGTCTAAGAGCCTTGTTTGTCAACACACATTTAAGCAGGGTCCATGCATTACATTGCAATGTACAAACTTTTACATCTGATATGACCAAGGCATCTCCTAATTACCAGGGTGGTTTGGTTTTTTTATTTGTGTTTTCATTTGTTTGTTTGTTTAAATCTTGGTCCTTTAAACAAAGTCTTCCACAACATCCACTCAACCACATCTGTGAGAGCTTTCCACAGACATGCAGGGAGCTGAACATGCTCATGGACACTCCATCTGTACGTATTTCCTCTTTCATATGGCCTTATTAAATTTGTTTTTTTTTAATTTAGCAGCAGACAAAGGAGCAAAAGTAGGTGACCAACACAGCTGCCCTCTGCTTTCCACAGTGCTGATTCTCCTTGAAAGAAAGGGGCAAAAGCACAGAGGCAGAATAGTCCAAGTGCTATAGCAGCAGCACAGGATTTGCATTCAACACTGCGGTGCTGCCAGCCATGCAGCATCAGCTGCTGTACACTGCCTCTGTGTGGGGATGTGTATGGAGAGTGCTCACCCTTCCTCCTGCACGCCCTACATTCCCTTGTCCTCTGTTTATGAGAGAGGGTCTGAACACAAGCAGCATCTCAGTAAAATGCTGCTGATCCAGACAGTTGCCTTTGTGCATGCAATATGTATATGGCAAGTAAGTCAGCACCCATAAATTAGCAGACTTAAACCACTCAAGCTGGAGTTGGAATGCATAACTAAAGAGCCTTTGCAGCTAGAGAGAGTGGAGGAGAACTTTCAAGCACTAGAGGAATAGCAGAATAGATGATAATGATTTAATCTGTAATCTAGTCATGGCCAGGAGAAGGTCAGTGACAAGGGAAGGTCAAATGTGTTTGTGAAAGGAGCAAAGTGCCAATGTAACTATTGGGTAGCATCAACTTGGCAAGATTCAAGAGCAGAGAACTGGGGGATGGTGTGGGAGAACAGTGACAGTAAGCCCTGACCTTAACACAGAAATGGAAGAAGTGGGACAGAAGGAGATCTGAATTGTGTACACAGAGAAGTAAGGATCATCTTAGAGAGTTATTACAGAGAAAACACGGCAAGATCCACTCATCCCCTAAATACAAAGAACAAGACGGGGAGAGCCAGTTAATTCTAGTGCTACAAGACTGGAAGATGAAAGATGTGATGCTGTGAATAGCAGAAGGGTGTTTAAACACACCAGCGTCCTTGTGGTTCTGGAAGACACAACAGATGCCTCAGATTACAAGCAGAGGTAAAGCTGTGCCCTTAGGTATCAAATCTGAAGCATCCTTTTTTTTCCTCCACGTGGTGACTGTTACTTAAATAAAAACCGATCCTCTCTCAGAGAACAGTCAGACTAAAGATAATAAGTCTAGCAAAGCAAAAGGACAGGCAAGAGTCAAACTAAAGATAACAAGCTTTACAGAAAGGACTTCAGCTTTGGAGAGCTTGCTGCCCTGGGCTTTGCTGCACAGCCTGCTGTGTAGCTACAGAACCTGTCAGAGCTGAAGTGCTCACTGCCACGCTGAGTAACTCCCTAAACGCCTTTGGCAGCAACCTGACAACAAATAGCACAGTGCCTGGCAGGAGAGTCACCTGGCTGTGCTGTGGAGCTTCTAGAAACCCCTCCTGCCTTTAGCTGCTGTTATAACAGGACTTGTGAACGAGGTACCTAAGACATGACACTCAACTAGCATGCAGAAAGGACTCCCCTGTGCAAAGTCTGACTGAAGAGCATCAAGGCACCTGGTGGTAGAAATGCAAAGAAAAACACACAGAAGTTACTAGGAATTTTCTGTAATACTCGTTTTTTTAGTATATGTTGTGTGAATAGAACTGTCCCTCTCTATGAGGCTTTTCTTCTTTCAGACACTTTCAAAGGAAAACTTCTGGGAATGCAGAAGTTCAGCGAGAGATGAAGAAGTAACTTGAACTCGGTTCATAATTTCTCAGAGTTGGGTAATGTCCCTGCTAATGTTCCATACAGATAACACGCTGATCTGAATTATTTGCATTGGAGAATTTTAAGTAAATTAGATTAGATTACTTCTTGTCCATGCATAATGTTTTCTAATAAGACTAAGGATAGTGAAGATACCTATACTGCTGAAATAAGGACTAACTTTGTACCAGCAGAGACTGAAGAGAATTCTGCCCCAGAAGACTGACAGATTTAACACGCCACTCTACAAATGTCCATTAAAGACAGGTTTGTGACATGAATCTGATATGCCCTGACAACATTTTAAGTCTGATGAACGTTGCCCTGCTAACAGATTCCGTATGTATCTGATGACCTACCACTAATACTAATTTACTTGCAATATGTAAATTAACCTGATTAATAAGCTAACTGACAGATTCTCATACTTGACATTTATATGGAATCAACTTTCACTGGGGATGCTTCCAAGAAATTAGGTAACATTTACAAGAAAGGATTGAGAAACACCTTAGAGATTATGAGGAAAATCAAAAAAAGTACACATTTTATGTAAGCTTAAAAAGTTTAATATGATCTTGGAATGCAGAAATATGAGAATATTAAATAATGGTTTCTCTTGCTCTTCACAGGGGTGGAACCATTGTTAGATGCTTCTTATAGATTGTCCTACCCTTAGAAAGGAAATTTTTAAAAAGGAAGAGAAAAATGAGTGACGATTCAAGATACAGAAAAATATGGCTTATGAAGACATCTCTGATTACATTTATTTACCCAAGAGGTTGGGACACAAGAAAATTTTGGTTTATAATTTTCAAGCCTGGGACATTTCTGATACTGTATCAGCTATGCAAGGACTAGAATTTCCTTGCTTGAAGTATCGAAATCCTAGATAACGATATGACTGTAAAAAAAATTCACTGCAGCATTACTGGCCCTCAAAATGTCACTTGCATAAAGATCTAAATTAATCCCAATGGCTTTTCCTCTGTGAAAAAATTGTTTGTAATTTCCCTTTCCACAGGAAAATTCTTCAGTGCTTTTTGGGCTTACTACATAGGATGCTGCATCAGTGGATCTGAGTGGCTTCTAAGCAGCCTATGAAACCATTGCCCTATGTCCAACAGTCTTAAGAGACAAGGAAATGTTCTTTACTTTGCTGATGCTGATCCTGAGTTTGTTGCGATTCACATCTGTCTCTTCCCAAACTTCACCCTCATTGAAAGCCGTGTTTGGAGCCTGACCAAGACCTTCCACTGGCCGACCTGACAGGATGGGAGGAGCATTCTCTTGATCACTCAAATGTTCACCCTGTAGGACATCCTCAGTGTTCTCACGGAGCAGGTCCCCGGGTACCGGAGTGACATTAACCACCCTATAAAAGAGACAAGAAGAAAGGTAAAATTGTCAGCATATAAAGAAGGAAGCCTATCACACTGCTCCACAGAAATTCCTTAGCAGCTTTTAGGGTATTACCAAGTTGAAAAACAGGCATTCCAGCTTTATCCCAGATAAGACAACCTGAATCAGAACAGGAGGATTACATCTAACATAAAGTTACAAAGACAGTGGGATGGGTCAGTGAAAGCATCTTGGGACCCTTGATACACAGGCTGCAAGCTTCTTCACAAGTGCCCATCATACAATATCGAGCTGTGAAGAAACCTCCCTTTTGCATGAGCAAATGAGGCTTACCAGGCCTTATAGCTTTTATCTTCTACAACAGATTTATCTATTACTACAGATTATTGGTATCTCCTAATGTCAGGCCCCCAAAAGCACCAAGACAGACCAGTCAACCAAGCATTATCAAAGCCTTTTCTATTTGGACTTATCTCCACCTCTGAGTATCAATCAATGTACCTTTGCAGCAGCACATGAAACATACTGTAAACAGGCTGAGGAGCTGGGCTGGAGGTGTGAGCAGTGCATGCACACAGCTGCACTCAGCTCACTATCCATCACCATAGACATACATTAACATATAAAAAGTCATATCAAGTGGTGGTTGCCATGCAGCTCCAACTTGCAGAATTATAATGGTCTTGAAACCTTTAAAAAAAGAACTGAGCTTGCTGTCTATCGTCTGACTGGTATAACTGCAAGACTCACCCAAACATGGCTGCTGTTTGCCTGGTGTTCTGCTGTGGTGGAGTTGAGGTGCTAGTGGACAACAAGATATCTGTACCAGCCTTCTCCCAGTCAAAGGCTTCATTTTCAGTGATGCCCCTTTCTTTCATGCTGTTCTCGAAAACGGACATGATTAGCTGGAACAGATTTACAAGAACAGTTTCTGGTGAGTAGGTGAGAGTGGCTCTCACCAAAAACACGAAGTATGTGCAGAAGGACCAAGTGCATCTTATAATCTCCAGTTTGCCTATGAAAGGTACTAAGAAATGAAAGCAAAACTTATAAAATTGCAACAGTTGTTTCTCAGGTTGGTTTTGGCTTCATAAGTGAAACTTCTTCAAACCTACAAAAGAAATGCATGCAACATTTTGCCACTGATTCCATGAAATCTTGCAGTTAGCTTGTTACTCCAGCACTAAATCTGTAACTTCAGCTTTCCTCTAGATTAGACATATGCAGAACAGTACATTTGATATGCAGAGTTCAAGGGCTGCCAGAAGACATAAACAGAACAGGAAAAGGCAGTCCTAGGATGCAGACTCATTGCAGTGTCTGGCCCAAATATGGCTTAGTCAGGAGCCCTGCGTTGTGCTTAATGTGCAAAATGTGGCCTGACACACTCGGCTGCCTAAAAAATAAAATTGTAAAAAGGATGGTATAATTTTCTTTATAAGATGGCAGGTACAAATACTCATGCTCATGTGCTTTACGGTTGTTGCTTTTCTAAGAACTGATACCCTCTAGGAGAGAATGAAACTACTGTCAATAGTTCTCCATGCACCAGTGCATCAACAGAGAAATCTGATGTTCCGCTGTCAAAGGGAAACTGGATGCTATAGGCCACCAGAGCTGTGAGGTCCTGTATTTCTAACAAAATTATTCACTTAAATAATGCAGAACCGACAGGCTGAATCTTGTCAGTTCTCCTCTATAGGAAGGGACAATGTGGTGGCAAATACATTTGGCTTATGGTATAGAATCAGCACTAAGTTATGAATAAAATTTAGCATGAACAAACATTCTACTTGTATTTATATTCTATTTCTGTTTATCAGCATGATCAGAAGGACAAGAGAGCCTGCCATTTCCTACTACCTTCCACCAAACTGCAGTAAAATGCCTATTTGCAGCTTTCAGATGAGCCATCTTTTTCCTCCTTTTTGTGACCCAGAACCCTAGAATCAGGTGCTCTCCTCCTGTGGTAACACTACATTTCATTAACAGAATTTCCAGAGTTGGCTGTAAGTCAGACCAAGGCATGGGAAATTCTTAGGGTTGTATTTGTTTTCTGACTGCTACTTTGGCAATGATTACTGTCAAGTATCTTTTAGAAATTAATATCCCCACATCCTCAAAGAAGCCTTGCAAGAACTCCACACACTTGTAGACGGATGCCCTTATAAAGCCATACTGGCTTCTGTTCATTAGATCATCCTCACCCATCTGTCCACTAATCCCAGTCTTATCACAGCTTTTGATTCTTTGTGATGGACATGTCAGTGTCAGGGAATGGCATCTTCTGAAGCTATTTAAAAATTGGTACTGCTTCTGCTACCTTCCATTCCTTTGACACTGAAGAAGTCTGAAGCAAGAAAACACATGATAAAATTAGAAGTTCAGCTGTCTTATTCTTAGCATTCTTTCAAGGACCCACTCAGTTGAAACAACTTTCATTACTTTCTGCTATAACTTACTCTGTAACTCTCGCACTTGACGTTGCAGGCCATTAGGGATTTTACAGCCCTTTACTGTACTCCCTTGTAGGGTCTTTTTTCACAGGCTGAAGGATACTGGTGTCCTCATCTGTCATTATTCTCAAGCTATTTAATGGATTTATTGAGTCTTCTCAGCTTTCTCTGAAACCTTTATACTTCTAATGAAAGGTCAAAGCTTTACAAGGAGAGATGTGGAGTAGAAAACCACACAGAACAGTCCCTGCAATAACCACTGCTCTCGGAAAGCCATGCAAAGAGTTACTGGATCCCGTCTAGGGATCCTCTGCCTGCAGACACAACATTAGGGATCAGAAGAGTTTCCACAGTCACTGCAAGCCTCCCATATGGCATTTCCTTCAGCTGGGCAAGACAATTCCAACTCTCTAAGTATCAAAATCACTAGTGGGATAAAGAAGAGGCCCAGGATGTTCCTCTATTAAAGATGTTAGTGTCCATGAGGACATAAAGCTTAATTGCACATTATGTAGTAGCATGACATGTTTTGGGCTGACGGCCCAGAGAATGAGAGAGAAGCAGCCAATGGGGCGCAAATTACCACTAAGCTGTCACGATACATCTTGTCCAATGCCTTCTCCTGGCCAAGGCTCAGGAAAGGAATCACAATCAGTCCTGAAATATCACATATAAAAGGTACCAAAACAGTTACGGATTGTCCAGGCACTCCAGCCTTGAATTCTTTGGGGCCTATTTAGGAAGATGGAATCTTTCAGTAGAAATTTTGGGCATACCAAGTTGCTCTTGCTCAAGTTTCTAATCTGCACTGTAATCTAAAACACAGTACTTAAGAATAAACATTAGGCACACCTCTCCAGTGGCAGAAGTCCCCTTTTGATAAAGGAATGCTCCTGATTTGTGTTTGTAAGTCCTAGAAGAATTTCCAGGGAGAAAACACTAAGATTATGATGGAAGATATCTAGTAGCTTGCTGTCCTGTTTTCAACAGGAATAGAGTTAATTTTATTTCCAATAGCTGGTGCAGTGCTGTGTTTTGCATTTAGGATGAGAACAGTGTTGATAACACGCTGATGTTTGGGCTGTTGCTCAGTTGTGCCTACCCTCATTCAAGGATTTTTCAGTGTCCCATGCTCTGCTGGTGAGGAGCTGCACCAGAAGCTGGAAGGGAGCACAGCTGGGACAGCTGACCCAAACTGGCCAAAGGGATATTCCATACCATAGAGTGTCATGCCTAGGATATAAACTGGGGAAAAGTTAGCTGGAAGGGACCATTTGCTGCCTGGGGATTGGCTGGGCATCAGGCAATTGTATTTTGCATCACTTGCTTTTCTTGGGTGTTATTTTTATATTCTTTTTTTTATTATTACAATTATGATTATTATATTCTACTTGTTTCAAATATTACACTGTCTTTTATCTGAACCTGTGAGGTGGTTTGATTTCAGTTGGTTTCTTTTTGGTTTTTTTGTTTGTTTGTTTGGGGGTTTTTTGGGGTTTTTTAAAATTTGGTTTTGGTTTTGGTTTTTTGTTGGTTCTGTTTTTCTGTTTGTTTCAGTTTTGTTTTTGGTTTTGTTTTTGTTTTTCTGATTCTCCTCCTCATCCCACCGTGCAAGGGGTACAGTGAGTGAGCAGCTGCCTGGTACACAGTTGCCAGCTGGAGCTAAACCACAACACTCGGTCAGCATGAGAGAACTCAAACCAGCACTGGTTGTTCACAGGGAGTGTTTCCCAATTGCTCTGACAATATCTGGTATTGACTGAACCTAAAGGAAGAGATCCATGTAGGAAACTTACCTCCCGGCACTTAGGATGTGTACAAGACAGCCATTCTCTCATATAACAACAACAGCTGATGTGATCATCTTTCCTTGAGTGAAATGCAATTCATAATGCCCTTAGCTGAGAGAATAGGATGAGTTTCCAGGCAAAGGCACTCAAACTTCTATAATCTTCCAGGAGCAAAGGTCATTATTACTTTTCTGATACTCATTGCAAAAAGTATGATCTCTGGGGAGAGAAGTCAGCCACCTCCACAAGCATACCTGAAACTATTCCTCTACCAGCTGGACTCTATGCAAGTGTATGCTGGACTGTATGCTGGACTGCATGCAAGTGTAGTACAAAATATTTTCTACTACATCCTATCTGCACTTTTCCAGGGAAGAGGCATGCCTCTTGCTGTCAAATGAGTCAGAAGACCTCAAAATGCTGCTCTAACGCCCACATCCTCCTGCTGTGAAAGTGCAAAAAGTTTGATCCTAACTATGAACCAACACTGACAACAATCCATTAAAGGGACAGGGCTGATGTCTGAGGCCATGAGCCCAAGAAGTGCAAAACACAGGGTATAAGATCCATCACCTGACAGCTCAAGTCTATTTTATTCTACCATCATTTTCCTCTCCTCTGCTTAGGCAAAACTTGTGCCATCTATCCATCAGAGAGTAGTGATCTCTGGTCACATTTAGTCTCCAGTTACAGCCTGGTACCTCTCTCTTGTGACATCATCTTAGGAGCCCAGAACTGCGATAAAATTTCCACTTAGCATGACATGTGCTTAGTAGAATCTAAAACTTCAAATTCAATTCTGATTTTTAAGTAAACCATTACTTTATATATTAGTAAACACACTTTCCCAATGTCCTTTATTTCCCTGTGGGTCTGATACTAGTGACAAATTCAAATGGCCTCTGCTATAGTTTTTAATCTTTCAGAGTAATACATCCAGATAAATCAACATAAAGACATCTCTGGAGCTGAGACGTCTGGAGAATTTGCTGTCTGGAATAGGTCTTCAAGTCAAGCTAGAAGAATCAGTGTTAGGTGGCAAGCTGGAGTGGGGAGTTCCCTTTTGGAGGCTTCTTGCGCAAGCTGCACCTGCAAGAAACTGAAGGCAAAAAAGCAATTCACAGCTTCAGTCAAATGCCCCACTGTGAAAGAGCTGTTTGTGATTTGTACTGCCTCAATTCTGTCTGGAAACATCTCCTTCCATTTCAGTCTCAAGGATGGCTTTTCAGTACCATTAGGACACAATTATTTTAAACTGAAACAGAATATAGGAGCACGTAGGTTCAAAATGAGCTTTGGAAATCTCTAACCCAACCATCTGCTCAAACCAGAGCTAATTAAAAGGCAGATCATATTTGTCATCCAGCCAATCTTCGGAAATCCCCAAGGATGGAAATTCCACAGCTTTTCTAAGTATGCGTTTCGTACATAAGAACCCACACTGTGAATTGCTCCTCCCTTAGATTTAGTCACGATTTCCCTTACTGCCTGTATTCTCCCCACAACTGTCCTTGAGGCAGTGAAAGACAGCAATCAGATCCCCTCTTTGACTTCTCTACTCCAGGACAAACAAATCCAGCTCCCTCTGCATCCCATCAGTCCACCTCCATCCCTCTATAGCTCTCCCTCTTAGTGGCAAATGTTATTTTTCCACTGCACTATCCAGAAAGTATTTGCCTTTTCTTTTAATTTTTTAAAAATTTGTGGTTGCTATGCTACAACACGTACATGGCTAAACCACAAAGGCACTGTTGGAGAGTTTGTTGGAACACCCTCCTACCACTTTCCCACTCATTTGATGCACTATCAACAGGAGCAGGCACTCAAATAAGACTGCAGAGATCTGCTTATTAAACGTTGTTTCCATCACTTTGTCTTCAATGTACAGGGAAAACCACTGTGATAAAAAAAAAGGCAATACAGAATCAAGTTGCTTCAGTTCTGTTGTGTGAGTCTGAGTTACTCACATATAGGCTGATAGCAAACACTGAATGGGAGGAAAAACCCTACGTCAGATGAGCATTAAAGAAAGAGATAATAATGGCCAAGGCCTATATGAGACTGCAAGAAATCAAAAGGGTTGGTGTGCAATGGTGAGCTGTCAGTACAGGCTCTTAGACCTTGGCATGCTGTGCTAAAATTGCCACATTTGGAGAACCTCAAAATGTTTGTGTCTTAATGAAAGCCAAAAGTACTGTGTTGTTTGGGAAGAGCTATCTGGTGCAGAGCACAGGCTTATTTTGGACAGGGTGGTGGAAGGAGACGAAGAAACTTTTGAGGTTTTGAAGAATTGTACAGTTCATCCTCTTTCTCTTGGTCCTAGGAAAAGTACTCCTCACCCAGATATAAACACATTCATGGAAATGTTTAAAAATCTAAATGCCAATCTAGAGCGCCATGCATCACACTGGTAACAAAGAAAGGCTCCCACCTGATAGTCTGGCTTGGTGAAGTAGTCTAGGCTTGCAATGTGATCCAGGAAAAGGTGGAACTCTGAAGGCATGTGTTTTAGCAGCATTCGGTGTTCATACTTTTCTTTTATCATGCCAACCTGCTCCTGGGAAAAACAAACAAACAAACAAACAAACAAAATATCTCAGAGCCAAGAATCTCTTCCATAGCTTCACATTTTAAAACACTTAATCATTCCTGGAACACAGACTCTTCCTAGACCCAGTACAGTCTCTACACACTTCTGTCTGTTGTCCAAAGTACAAGGAGGTTGAGCACTGCCAGCAGAGGTCAAAGGGGAATCTTGAGTCAGAAGCTTTCCGCACCTACTCCTGGTGCAGGAGTACCTACTCCTACTCCTGTAGGAGTGACCTACTCCTTTCCAGGGATTTTATTCTTTAGCACAAAGTATTTCCAAGACAACACGAACACTTAGCTTTATTCTGCTTAACTTTTTAATTTCAAATCCCATTTGGCTTGTTTGGCACAGCAAGGCGTTATCCTCCTGTCTTTCTAAAGGCTCTTTTTATTTGTCAAAAGGACAGCTCAGTCTTTCTACTTGTATTGCTTGCTTTGCAAGAACAAAGTAAAAACCACTTGTTAAAATATGATTAACAAAGTGCATAAAAAAATGTCTAATTACTCCAAGTAAGAGAAGCCCACCCTGTGTATCAGAACACACAAAAGCAGCTTAGCATCTTGCGGCAAGGTCTGATGAAAAGGAGACTCTGGCTTTATTCCAGAAAAAAAAGCTGCACTGAGCTGCAGCAGGAATAATAAAGAGTCATAATAATTAAAATGTAAGCACCCTCTCTTAAGCACAGACACCAGGCTTCCTACCTTATCTTTGATCTTTCTCCATGGAAGCTGACCAACGGCAAACTCCACCAACATGTAAAAGAGGGACCACAGATCATCGTGTCTACCCATCTCCTGAAGAAAAGAGAGACCAAGACTGAGGAGCAAAGTTCCACACTGCTCAGGGGTCCAGGTGTACTCTCCAGATGAGCTACCTCATTTTAAAGGGCAGGAAGAGAAGTCATACTTCCTATTCAATGATTAAAGAAGCCAAATAGAAGGCTAAAGATACTTATTTATTAATGCGATGCAGAGTAACCTAGATTAAGAAAAAATCCCAAACTGTATGTAGAACACATTTTTTATTATTATTTTTAAGCCTAAATATAATTTGAATTTGCTCAAGAGCTTTTGCAAAAGACTCACCATCATGCACCACAACAATTCACAGATTTAAAACATTTTCACTTACAACTCTCCTCCTGGGCTAGGGAATGGGAAATTGAAAAATGGGGATAAAGGCTGAAATTGCCAAAGCACGTGAATTCATTTTTGGTGCTCAACTTCCAATGTCTAGGATATGATTTCTCAAAATAGCCTGCATTATACAGCAATTTTTGGGTCTAAATATACATTCAGCTGATGCCAGCTACAGCTGGGCCTACTCAGCTCTTGCAAAAATTATACCTCAGGTTTCTCTGTGTCTCCCAAGAAACAGAAAGAATTCATGATGGCATTCAACTGCCCTCCCCACATCATACTTTCCACCTTTCGTAGACAGTAACTTCCTCCTTCCCTAAAAAAAACCACCTGACATTTCTTCATACGTCACAGGTAATCCTACAACCTCACTCCAAGTAAGGCCAGAAACCTGGAGGTAATGCTGGAGGGCTCATAGTTTCCATGTGGCAGGCACTTAGCAGCAGAACTGCAGAACTTTGAACCACAGGAGATGCTGAGTTGGAAGGGACCCATCAAGATCATCGACTCCAACTCCTCGCCCTGTGCAGGACACCCCAAGAATCACACTCTGTGCCTGAGAGTATTGTCCAAACTTACTGTTTACTGTCCGCAAAGGAACACTACTGAAATAGGACAGAAGAGTGTTTTGAGAAGAACGTTAGATCAGCCTTCTAGAAGCATTTATAATGAAACAGGCCAGATACTATGTAAATCATGGTTCTTTTCAGGAAAACTAAACCTAGCTTTCACTAGGTGGCTCTTCACCTGATGGCATGACGTTAATATTAAAAATTACAAATGAAGAATGGATTTCAGGACCTGGCGCTTGGTAATTCCTGGCCAAGTTCTGCTAGAAACTAGCAGCAAGCAGCAAGCAGCCAGATTTCCCCTTCAGTGTGGTTTACTTTGCTTTTAAAAAGTGTCTGGTAATGCAATAATTACAATTATTAAGTCTGCCAACTAGAGAGGATCAAATAACTAAATCATAATTTTGATTTTACAGTCAACAGCCTTCACTACCTAATGGAAATACTAACTTCTGTAGATAACAAACCAGAACTCACACCTCTTGCTCCTTTTCTCCTGGAAACAAGTTTTGAGGGGGAATTATGTTACTCATAACTCCTTATAACCCCAAAATACTCACCCTGTTTTTGTGTGCATTCACAGAGGCATAGCGGACGGTTCCTCGGAAACCAGCAACGTTGCGAGGCTGAAGGGAGACAAGAGAAACATCTCAGAAACAGAGCAGATGACTGAATCCCCTGTGCAGCCAACTCTTGAGAACTTGTCTAAACTGCTATTTTGTATGCACCCGGGGGATACAAGGCTCTTACTGCCTCCTTGTGCTGGAGCAGCTAAACAGAGAGCATTCTCCAATTCCGCATTTCTAGGAAAGCTCACTCTACGGAGAAGGCAAAGTGGTTACAGTGCTATGTTAGAACAGTAATAGTCCAGGAATAGAGATAAGAACATTAACCAGGATCAGATTTTCCTTTTTAAACCCCAGGTCAAGGGAAAAGCTAGTAAAGAAGTGCAAGTGCAAAACTGAGTCATGAGTAACATGAGCTAAGCAAAGCCTGAAGGCGGCCTGGTCAGGATGGAAACAGAGATCACCTACTCTGACAGATGACCACACATGTTTGCTGACACTGCTGGTCAGCATCTTCTGCAAGACTTCAACAAATTAGGAATCTCTGACTTCCAGAGTTCTTGCTTTTTTTCCAGATTCTTCCCAGTATATCTTATCTTTATTTTCTCTTTCCCTGATTCTCTTCTTCATGCCCTTGGGAAGTAAAGGCTTGATATAGTGGCTGTGGAAAGGCAGCCCTCCTGTGACTTATTTGTCCCAGCTGGAGACTTTCTCTGCTTTGGGGGCTAAGCAACTGTTCCAACTCTTTCTACTGCTGCCTCCACAAGAACGTTAGACCATCTGAGTTCACTTAATGCAGATGTCATTGTTCTGAAAAACTTGCATTTAAATAATGACATCCACCAAATTCTCTTAGTTGATCTAGAAGAACCAGAGTTAATGAGACTTAACAGCAGTGCTTTCAAAATTCTTGTGGCAAATCAGGTTCAGGCCCAGATTTCTTGCATCGTACGGCTAAGCTTGGGTAAAGAACTAAACATACTCAAAATGAAGATCCTACTCCAGAAGAAAATCAAGCACATTAATAACAAATTAATTGAGTAACTTGTCCCATAGAGGTCAGTGGATTCAGGTTTGTTCTTTCAGCTGTGCCTGTGCTTTCAGAACTAGGTCTAAAATTCTGTACTTTTATTCTAGGGCACTCCTCTGTCACCTTAAATATGTACAGTTCAGTTGCTTCCTTTTGGGTACACAGAAGTTGCTCTGAATTTCGATATTCTCAGCAAGAATAATATTTCAAATGCTTTTTTAACAAGTTCACCAACACCATGTAACATACCCACACCTGTATAGTGTACAACGCAGCTCTTAAGTTATAATGACTCTAAGCAAAAAAAAAGCTGCAAGTCTATCTTACAACTCTTTTATGCTAACCCAAAGAGAACCCATATGCACATCCCATGCACTTAATGCAGCATTTAATCTTGCAGTACACCAGCTTGAGCTATAAGAGACTTATTTAGCAGCAGGTAATAGTAGAGATATTATATTTGTGATCATGTACCTCATTGCTCTCAGAACTAGGCACTTCAGGATTCCCACTGACAAAGGACTGCAAAATATTTTTCTGAATTCCAGAGAATTCACTGATGCGAGTTCCTGAAAAGCAGACTACTAGTCACTGGAATATAGCCATCACCAAAAATTTGCTCTACACATTCAAAAGCAAGAGGACATTCCTCTTTTCCGGTATGAATGTATGATAGTGTGTTTGGCTACTTTTCATGAACCATAAGGGTGTATTGTGAACAATTCTAATGTGTAACCTCTAACGTTTTCAGAACGAAAATTATTCAATTTTTGCAGTCCATGCAAGTACTGAACCAAGTACCATGTGCGCTGGCTTCGGTATGTCAGCAATGTCTCTAAAAACTGTTTTAGATCAATACTTACTATTTCTGGCAGACAGGCTATCTGCACAGTCTTTTATTAGATCTGTTCTGAAACCAGTGCCAGGCAGTTTGTAAGTGTATTCCCCTCCTCTCTCAGAAGCAAAGCAAAGCCCAGCTTGTGGTGCAGGCCTTTAGTCATTCATCTGTCCCACAGCCAACAGGACCGGCTGCTCCCGAGCAGTCCCACAGCTGAACCCAGAGGATTGTCCCTCCATTCCTCTCTCATGTGGGACCTCAGGGAAGGGAGAACACTGCAACTGAGCAAGACCTCGCAATTGCTTTGACAGGACCTTTAGTGTCCTTTGAACAAAACAGGCAGATGCTAACTGTGTAACTGTCTTTTGCTCATAAAGGTTGCACCTCTTTTAACCATATTTGCCTGCCCTGCCAGTCACAAGGAATCGGTCACTGCAATCAAGTATTTCCCAGGCTGTGGACATATCTTGTTTTCCATCCAAACAAATAGCTCCTCCCTGAGCATTTGTTGTAGCACATGCTGCATACCCAACTATTACTGACTTTTCTTCTGAATTCATAAACATGAGTTTTCCAGGTGATTTCTTTACACACTTCATTTCTTCCAGTTAATAAACTTCATCCCACCACTGCACTGGCGAGCAGTGGAAAAGAGCCTGGATAAAGCATCCTTGTTGTCCAGACCAGTCCACAGTTGACACGGAATTGAAATTGCAACAGTTAGGAGCTCCAGACTATGGAATCATACATAATCCAACTGATTTGAATCCCCAAAATTATAAATATATAGTAAGATAGCAAGTTGAAATGCAATTTTAAACCATAGACCTTTTTTATATTTTTTTACACATCAGTATTACCATAAAAATGTTACAAAGTGTATCTCTTCTTTCATTGATATTGTGTCTACCACAAAGCTAAAGTACTTCATTACACAGCGCTGCATTGTGTTAGAAGCTCGGTTTAAAATGAGTTTCATCTTGGGAGAATGTGCTAGGTCACCACCACAGAGCAAAACCTACCCTCTGTGCTCATTTCACTGCATCAGCAATGTAGACTACCTCACACACAGAGGCAGAACTAGGTAACAAAATCCTGTATGAAGTGGATACATTTTCCAAACTGCGCTCTTTTACACCCATCATTCTCCAGGTCAAACACTCAGGACCATTTGTATTTCAAGTGCCAACAGTGTCTCTCTCATGATTCACATGAAGTCTGCCTTTCCTGCACACTCCCTTTTTTATTCGAGGAGTGCTCCCTGCTCCTCACACCATGTTCATTCAGAGAGATTAAAATTATTCCTTTTCCCTCACTGGCAAAAGGGAATTGGATATTTTGAATGTCCCAGTTTCAGCTGCCTTCCTAAAAACTTGTATTCGGATACCAGTACTTTCCTCCTGCTGTTTCTTGTGACTGTGCTACTCTCACGACCATGACCATTGGTTCCTCCCCAGCTTTCTGGAAGCCTGTGTAGACACTTCATGAGATGCACCACCTTTGCCCCTGGCAGGCCTGCTGTCATCTAGGATCATTAACCCATCTCTCCTGGAATCAGGAAAAGGATTTTCAGCAGTAAGAAGGTGAAAAAAAGTTAGCACAGTTTGAAGAGAAGGTGGTAATGGGAGAGAGGAAATGCCACAGATCATGGAAAGCATTTGGAGATAAATCTTGGATAGAAATTACTTGTTGGAAAAGTTGTGATAGGAAGGAAAAGTGAAAGAAAGCTTTAACTGCACTAAAAGGAAGTATCTCTGTGACCTCTGGGAACCTTCTGGTTCTTCAGACAAGTTCATGAAGGAGATGCAGGGATATGTATCTCCACCTCTTCTGGTGGGGACAAAGTCCACACCTCTTATATGCATTTTGACTTGCTAATTTAAACAGCAGTGTTTTGTAGAATCATTAATGACTGCATCAAATTTTATGCCCATGGGGAGTCAGAAATGAATAGAGGAAGCTGAAGACAGAAAAGTAAGATGAGAAAACTCCCCTCCCCTTGCCTCTGAAACCACAGAATTGACAAAATCAGTCTGGCACCACCCAAATATCTGCCAGTCCCTCAGGCAGAATCCCAAGTGCTCTAGACCTTTGCATCACATTTAGATAGCTGTCACGATCCTGCTGAAAAACAAACACATCATGAGGGAAAAAAGAAAAACAGGTGTAATTTGGACTTCCATATATAACAAAAGCACAAACCAAAATGAAAACCCAGAAGCATGGTGATGGCTCACTCACAACTCATAGCAGAGATGGTTACGAGCAGCGGATGGGAAGCCAACGCATCAAACACAGCCTCAAAAGAAGAGCCCAAAAGAACTGTAAAACAGAGAGAAACCCAAAGAAAAACATGATAAAAAAAACAACAAAATGAGAAAAAAATTAAACAGAAATGAATTAAAAAACATTCAGTATTGTATCCCAACAGAAACCTGTGTCTTGTTTAGCTGTTGCCATTTCCCATCACCCTTCCCAGGGCTGTTGGCCCGTCCTGTGCTGAGTTTCATTTAGATACGAAAGACATGAAGTGTTGCGTGAGCCTGTGTGGTTTGTGAGTTCTCTGTAAGTGGTGAGAGGGGGCCCTCTAGGGAGAACCTTCCCCTGCCTGCAAATCACACCTAATAAGTGGAAAAACAAAGCTGAGAGCAGCCGTGCAGACAGCCTTACCACAGGTCACTTGTACGCTTCTACTGTGATTTTCCTTCCTACAATTATCTGATGTGTACATCTCCCTTCTTCCCCTAAACAAACTGATCCAATAAACAGCAAGGGGATTTGCTCTCTCATCTCCTGCCATTTTCATCCAGAGCAAGTTCTAACGGAAGCATGTAAGTTTCTAAAAATCAACAGCAGTGTCCTTTTTACTATTTGAATTGTTATGGGTTCTCATCCAAGATACTTGAGTTTTTTCTGCAACCACCACCTTGCTTTCTCACAATCAATCTCCATGCAAACAGCGGCTTGCCAACTTTACAGGCCTCACAGTTGCCAACTTCAAGCACGTTCCCTTTCCCTGGTGACTGCTGCTGTGCTCCACTGTCTGGGGGGGGGTTGCAAAATGGTGGTTTGGGAGAGAGCAGGATGAAACTCAGTGCTGCTTCTAGGTCACATGAGAAATCATTGTATCTGTGAATGGCACAGTAGAGAAATCCTCATCACCGGCAAGAACTAATATTATAATATATTATATAACCTTAAAACTCAATTCAGTGACCTGAGGAAAGACCTTGACTGAGAGATACTTATTCCAATAGAAATCAAGTAATCAAAAGCAATCCACACAATGGAGTTTCTTATTTGAGTATCAGTATTCCCCCTTTCCTAAAAATATGCAAATCCTAAGAATTCCATAAATTCTGCATGAAATTTAGTTTTGAGAAAGCTGTTTAAGTCTCATGCTATTCTTTCCAAAACAAAAGACACAAAGCAACTGAGTTAAAATGCCATCATTCCTACCTTACTTTAGGAGAGTTCAAAACTTCCAATGAATTTTAACGTCATTAAAGACCAAGATAATTTTCTAAACAGCATGCACCAACCATCTCATCACATGATTCCTGCACCTGAACTTGTGCTGAAGATGAGAATGCCTTTCTCACAGTAGAAACAGGGCTAAGGAATGAGCATTTTTTTTAGTCAAAAGCTTATTTCGGTTGTAATCCTATTAGTCAGTTATCATGATTTTTAACAAGAGGACTTTGGCCCCAGAGCTGCACTTATTTCTTACATGCAAGGTCCCATAAGGCAACAAGCAGCACAGAATATCCCCACAGAAAGAATGGGGAGCACTAAGTAAGAAAGATAAGTTTTTCATCTGTTGTAACAGAGCAGGGGAACTACTGAAATGGAAATGTTTTGGAGTCACAACTCCTTTGGGATTTAGAGCTCAAAATGCTTTCCTGGAGCCAGAGGGAGATGATGGTTCTTTTCTATCAAAAGGAAGAAGACAAAAGGCAGTTGTGGCAATCACTGAGATGCAGCACGCTGAAGCTCAAACCTCCCCACCCTCTGAACAGACAAGAAAACCACACCTCCCTCCTTCCAGAATACACTCTCATCCCTAAGCCACAGGGTGCTTTGAGATGCAAGTTTAAGAACGCACAGGTTAGAAAGGATACCTTTTGCACAGAATTCATGAATAATTATTACCAAGAGGGAGGAAATGTATGACCTGGCAGCAAATGTACTTACCTGACTGAAGGGAGATCTGACCTGCAATCCAACTCGAATCCAACATTCACTTGCCTAAGGAGCAAAGCCTCTGTTCTCTCATCACTGGCCACAGTAAGCGTTTTATATTCCTCCCTCTGCTTTCCAGTGGGAAGAATAATCAGAGCTTCAAGTGGAATAGCATCGACCAGAAGGAATGACACATTCAGATGTAATGTTTCCCCCCTGCAGCTTGGTAGTAAAAAGCACTCAGAGATGGAAAATGGGATCTGAGTCCCCTGCAGGTATACATAAAATTTGAGCCTGAGTTGTCCTTCCTTTTCCCTCACCCTTTTAGCAGCTGCTGTGTAAAGCAAAACCAACAACAACCTGATGTAGATGATCTGAGGTCACCCTCATTGACTCCGGGCTTCCAGGTGAGGAAAGCAGAGAAACAGCAACACGTAGCAAGATACCAGATTCCCTGCTTGCTAAGAGAGTTTCAAATTCATCACCTAGTCTGCTTTCCACACAGTTAATTTCAAGAGCTTTGGATTTCTGCAACTGTGATGTTTTAAACCAGAACATAATCTCCCTTCTCAAGTCCAAATTCGCTACTCCAACAATGAAAGTAACAATGAGAATCTTAACTTAATTTTCGTGATGATTTGTTTTATAACTAACCCATTCCCAGAGAAACTGCATTTCTATTACATATTAAATGTGCAATATTTTTAACACCTAGGTCCATTCTTCTTCCTTTTCCTCATCTCTGAACAAACATGACTATGCCATGTTTTCAGCCTTTCCTGTCAGTACCTTTTTACAATACAAAGGTTGAGACAAAAATGATGTTCCCTTCCAAGCTAATATACTAATACAGCTCCACAAATCCGCTATTCTACTCCAAAATGTTAATTCCTTATGTAATACTACAGATTTACATGTATTTCAAGTACAAAGCAAGTGTAAAGCTACTGGGCTTCTATGTTTGCATATTTGGGGTATTAGGGTGTAGAAGTTCCTATCCTCTGTGTTATTTTATGGCTCATTTTCCAGTGGGGGGAAAACGACTTAGTAGAAAAACATACCATCATCTCCTCTTCTAATACCTTGCTCACTGCAGCAAAGTTTATTTTTAACACTATGCACAGACATTTGGAAAATAAATACCTTTTTCTCAATTAGCTGACACATTTCTTCAGCCTTCCTCACGCTCTTCCGCACAGGCTGTGCACTGTCCTGCCTACACCATCATCCCTGTGCCCACTGACTCCCAGAGCCGCCCTCGTGCATGTGCAGTCTCTCCAGCAAGGCACTGCAAACTACTGCAGTGCAGTCTGAGCCACAAGGAGATCGAGATCTAATCAATGGGCTGCAGCTGACTAAGCTAAAATAAAATGCTTGCTGAGCAGAACAGTCCACTGTCACATCCTGCAACGGGAGAGAGGCTTCAGGAAAACATAGCATTTATTTTCAAATAAATAATTAAGATCAGGCTGCTAAACCCTTGAACACTTCCAATTAATATTTGTGGAGCCACAGGGAATATGTTTCTGAAGCCAGGGTGCCACAGACAGAGGAAAGGCACAATGCTTTCTGTACTGCACGTGACAAAACTGGCAGAGCCGAGCAATGATCAAGGAGTTCTTGTCCAAAACCTGACCTACATTAGCACAGAAGACCTTCATGACTCAGAACACCTCCATTACATAAGCATATGTTCTTCATCATCTGCATTACAATATTTATGTTCATTTCCCCCTTCAAGTTCAAATTTTCTTCTCAGCCTTAGCTCTCTGTATCAAACAGATTCTGCTAGTCCAGCTCTCTGCTATAAAAATTTATGCAGGATGAAAAATTTCACCTGTGCACATTCTAAAGAAGAAAATTCTGCATATTCAAAAACCCAAAATTTTTCAGTTCATTCCCTAGTTGCTCAGTTCTATTGTCTTAAGATCTGTGCTGACACTGACTGCCAATACCGCTGCATGGCAAAGGTGGGTTGTACAACCAAGATGTCACAGTGAATAAAACTGCTCATGTCTCTATGTGAACCACAGCAGAAGGCTGCATCTAGGGGAAATAATAGTTAAATCCCTAAAGAAGATCACTGCATCCTGTATTATCAAATTTGTTATGAAAGGTTTTGGGATTCTCCACAAAATGGACTTTTTGGGTGGGAGGGAATAAGGGAAAGGGAGGAAATCAGGAAGAAAAAAATACTTGTTTTTCAGAAGTGTATCCTCTGCAACTGCAAGCACTTATTAACTAGTATTTTACAGACTTTAATAAAATTCCTCTCATTCATCTTCTTGTGCATGTTATAACCACAATCTTTTCAATCCCTCTTCACACGAGTTTGTCCTTACTGTCTTAATACCGTTTAGATCTGCAACACCTTTGAAACTGGACGGGTGGTATCTTACGTATCATCAACTGTTATCTCATCTAGATTTGTACAAAGGCACTAGAAAGGTGTTGCAGTTTTCATCACCCTATTCCATATGGACCATAACAATTGCATCATTGGCTCTATTCATCTCTGGTAATCTGTCTCCAGTCCTAAAGAATATGCTTCTGGATATTCTACAGGTAGGTCACAGGGAGCTGGGCAGAAGCATTCAGTTTCATCTGGCATGTGCAATACTAATTTTTAAAAGGCATAATGTTGGTTCAGACCCCACACACCAGAACGAAAATTTGACGCTCTCCTAAAGAACAAAATCAGCAGAAATATAACTAGCTGGGATAGCTACCTTTCTGTAGGGTTTACTTGTAGGGAGCCCTCTGTAAGGGTTTTTTCTGTTTCTGTACTTTCTGGTCGGACCTTTCATCAAAGAGATGGGACTATCACGTTTATACACGATTTATTACTTAAAATAACAAACAAGGTATCAGTCTCAGAGTTTGTGGAGCTTAGTAACAAATCGCCATAATGGCAGATAGTCACGAGTTTCAGGGTTACACAGCAATTTATAACTTTCTGGTCCAATAAGTAATTAACACGAAACTTTGTTTTGACTTGATAACCTATCACCTCTGGTCACTTTTACTGCAGTGCGTCAATTTTCTACCAATTACCTGTTAAGTCACGTACACCCATATACTTCTATTATAACATCTAAATTCTTAACTTAAACTACAAAATCACACCACTATACTTAAAACCCTCCACCAAATCACTCAATACACTTTCTTATTTATAGCTACAAAAACATAGGTTTGTAATTCTTTTTGCTTGGAATCCCTATCCTGTCATCACATCAACCCGAGTTCTCTCCAAGGGTTAAGGTCAAATCTGTCATTGTCTGTGGGAGTTTTAACCCCTCGGTTTCCTACACCTTTCTAATTAGGAAAAGTCTACACAGCTTTTCTAAGGTAAAGTAGCATATCACCAACAGTGTTCTCTGCAGTATTTGTGCATATAGGCAATGGCAAGCTAGTCCATATAGTACAGTTGAGTTTTCAAAAACATCAGCCCCTCAGGAGGTCCACACTACAAGAAATTGCACTGCAAAATACATTTCTCTCTCATTGAGTGGTGTCAACTATAGTTGTCCTTTAAAGAGGCTAAAAACAAGGAGTTTTGAAATCAGCCAAGTTCAGAACACGATCTCGTTTATACCAAAGTTTAACTGCGAGGTTCATTCTCGATGTTTAACAAAAACTTTGCCATGAAAACCATGAAAATTTTGATTTAATTTTTCCCTCTCTTTATGGCATTTATAAGCAGCACAGTACACTGATAACTAACAGAGCTGTAGCAGCTGTGACAGCACTTAGCAAAGCAAGGGTGTGAGGGAGCCCAGAAACTTTGCTCAGGACAGTGTGGGCCTCACTGGGCCTGCAGTGATGGTGGTGATGGGCCACAGGGCCTGGTTCCCCACATGAACAAGAATTCAACAGAATCTTCACAGAGCCTCTGGAAGGGAAAATCAAGAACCCTGCAATGCAAGGAAAAAGGGACAGCTAGCAGTAATGCTCAAAAGAGTAACAGATGGATATTCCCAAGAGAAGGGAAAGCTGGCAGCAGAAGGGAGGCTCCTGCCCTACATGCAGATCTGCAGGTGCAGAATAGATTAAGCATCCTGGGAACTGGTGAGGAGAAACAAAACCTTGCCAGGGGAGCTACCTGAGCCTGAATCAAATGCCCATACAGGGAAGCAAAGGTGAGCAATGGTCACTGAAGATTCCTTCCTGCAGGAAATAAAAGTCTCCATCTACTGACCTAACTTGACGGCTCAAGAGCTTTGTGGCTTGTTGGGAGCCTGGATATGGGATAATAAAGACAGATTGCCAAGTTTGTGTGGCCATCTGACTGTTAACACCAGCAGCTCATTCATGGGAACACCAAAAGTACCTGCTTTTCAAGCAGTGACCTGGAGTATTCTAAGAGTGACTACAGATCTCGAGGCATGGGGGTCTGGATGCTCTCCTCCTAAATCCTGCCAGGGAGTGGGAGAAGCTTAGGTAGCAGCAGATGCATTGTGCAAGTCAACAACAAGCTATCAAAGACAGGGCTCTGGCTTCTATGATCACAGGTCCCTCTGAGGAAAAAGAACTGTTGGTGGAAGAAGGGACCCCTTTGACACAGTAGCAAGAACATCTTTGCAAAGACTTTGCACCTCATCTTGCAGTGACGTCGACTTAAAGCAGGTACAGCGGGATAGGATTACTTTAACCAGAAGAGAAATAGAAGAACAGAGACTGTGAGGAGGTGCTCCAGGAGAGGATGATAGAAGCTTCCATGTCTTTCTTGGGGAAGCAGCACAACAGATGCCCCACCTCAAGTGCCTGTCCAAAACCACCAACATATGTGTAACAAACAGGAGCAGTTAGTGCTCGATGTGCCATTGCAAATCTGTGATCTCACTGGGATTGTAGAGATTTGATGGGACTGCTTGCATGGCTTGAGTGCTGCAATGAATGGAAAAAAAGAAAGCAAGCAGGTGCATTTTCACAGGAGTGGACAGAATGTACGAAGCTTTCCTTGGAGCAGGGGATGGGACAGTCACTACTGATGGGTAAGTGGTCATTACAGGTAGCACAATTAGTTGTAGGCACTTGCTACTGACTGCCTGATCAAAAATTAAAAAGAGATGAAACATTCTTTACAAAACTGAAGGAAGCCTTGCAACTGCAAGCCCTGGGGGCTTGAATTATTCCTACATCTACTGCTCCTGCATCTATATATTGCAGAGACAATACAGCAGGGTGAAGTGATCCAGGAGTTTTTTGGTGAACATTGAGCAGAACCAGAAAAACAAGGAATGGAGGTTTGCAGTCATAACAGAAGGACAACACTGAAGGAAAGCAGTTTCCTGAGGGACCTGAGGGTCCATGGGCCAGCAGTGTCCTGGGGGACAAGAAGGCCAATGGTATCCTGGGCTGCATTAGGAAAAGCATTGCCAGCAGGTTGAGGGAGGTGATCCTGCCCCTCTACCCAGCCCTGGTGAGGCACATCTGGAGTGCTGTGCTCAGTTCCGGGAGCCTCAGGACAAGAGAGACATGGAGTTCCTGGAGAGGGTCCAGCAGAGGCTGACAAATGATGAAGGGCCTGGAGCACCTCCCTTCTGAGGAAAGGCTGAGGGAGCTGGGCCTGTTCAGCCTGGAGAAGAGACCCTGAGAGGGAACCTCATCAGTGTCCGTCAGTGTCTGCAGGGAGGGGCCAGAGGCTGGACCAGGCTCTGCTCGGCGGTGCCAGGCAACGGGACAAGAGGCAGCGGGCAGGAACTGAGGCACAGGAAGTTCCACCTGAACATGAGGAAGAGGTTCCTACTGTGCAGTGCCTGAGCACTGGGACAGATTGCCCAGAGGTGTGGAGTCTCCCTCACTGGAGATGTTCAAGAACCATTTGGATGCAATCCTGTGCCATGTGCTCTGGGATGACCCTGCTTGAGCAGAAAGGTTGGATCAGATGCCCCACTGTGGTCCCTTTCAACTTTACCCACTCTGTGAATCTGCGTGTGATTCTCCTCTCTAGGATCAGATCACTCACCCAAAGTTTAGAAGTCTCAGGTTCAAAAACTTCCTCTCCTACAGGAGTTCCTGCATTCTCACTTGACAGCAGAATACCACAAACACCATGTATTTAAGCCACAGGCGGAATGGGAGCAGGCATATTGAAATCCCTCTCATTTAAGCTTTACAGCTGTGCACAAAATTAAGATATATTCCCTAGAAAAGGGATGTTGGGAGACTCAGAGCACTGGAGAAGGCCCTGTTTACTGTGACTAATTTTTCCACTGTCTTTTGTCAGAAAACATAAGTCTTGAGCACCGAAAGATGTTACTAAGCTTAATGAACCAGGAATACTTTGTGAATTTATCATTGACAGTGCACCCTTGAGAAATGGAAAATTTCAGGTCAAACATACCTTGCTGAATACAGATGACAAATCTTAACCAGAATTTTTGCCACCTTTTAAACAGGAGAGACTGTGGCTTAGAGAGGCAGGGAGGAGCAGTAAGAAATCAGCATCTCCTTTAGCAGTTCTGGCAATCTGCCTGTCTGTTCCTTGCTCAGGAACTTGTCCTTGCAAGTGTTTGAAAACAAAACACACCGAAAATATTAATTATTTTTTGTCCACTAGCAGTCTGTCCTGTTTTTCATAATAGCCAGAGTCTGCCTTGCTAGCCAGGATGTCAGCTGTGATCCAAATGCCAGAAATGCTGCTAGTAGCCAAAAAGCCTTCAGCCAGGCCCTAAGCAGCTCCCAGCACACCACGGACACCACATGGCTACATGACCAATGCACATCTGCTCTGCCTGTCCAAAGGAGTAACTATCAAAGACTGACTTCTACAAACCACAAAGAAGTATCAAATAATGAGACTGTTGAGAACAGCTGAGCTTCCCTGATTGCCAGCAGAGGGAAAAAAAAGTTGCTGATGCTTCCTTACACACCTTCTGGCCCCAACCATCTTCTGTCTTTACAGAGCAATGTAAGTTCCTACAGAGTGTTACCCAGCAGACTTTGTAACGTGTGGCAGTGGGCAAGCAGTAGCGGGGTGAGACCATTCCTATGAAAGCAAATCTGTGCCACAACAGCTTTTCTCCAAGGACTAGCATCTGTGCTAATATTAGCATCCCACACAGGGGAGATCAGTTTTGTTTTCCTAGAAGCACAGGATAAATTCAGATTCAAAATAAATCTGGATTCAGTTACATCAAGTGGGCCATAACTTCACAAATGCTGAGTAATCAAGTTGAACAGTCAAGTAGCCATCCTCTGCACAGACATACAAATCAAACCCATAACACTCATCAAAGGCTAAGGAGAGTAACAGCTCCCTAGGAAAAAGCTGCTGGGATAGCCCTTAAAAGAAGGCTTGGGAAGCCAGAGTGGTAACAGCTGAGGATGGAGAAAACTAATGCTTAATGAAGATTATGCAGAGCAGAAATGATCTCAGACCTCAAAGTTTTAATCAATCTCTAGAAAATTAGAGGTAAGTTAAAAAAACCCAAAAAACCAACAAATCCATAGCATCCTAAAGACCTGGCTCATTATCTGTATTACTAGAAAGTCACTCAGAGTCTTTCTGAAAAGGTGATAAATAAGACTGAGGCTCTGAATTTCAGAGGATATGAAAACAGCTCATACTTTGACAGTATTATTCTTAGAGTACGACAATGCTGAAACTGTAGGAAACTGCAGAGAACCTACGTGAGCAGAAAACTTCTGTTAAAAAATTGAATATGACTGAAAGCAAAATCCAGACATGCTTCCAAAAAAAAACCAGTGAGCCCCTTCCCTCACCCATCTTGTGTATTGTACCTCAGAACAAAACCACAGAAATACTAGGCTCAGGATGATTATGTTATAAACCTGGAAAATGTATTCTTCATGGATAAATGAATGAAAAGAGAAAGGAGAAAAAAGAATTTACCTTACTGGTTTGAAATAATCTCTTTGGTGAAATAAGTGAAAAAGTTCTTATTAAAACAAACCAAACACAAAACCACCACAAAATTTCTCATTTCTCTTGCCTTCATACCACCCTTCACCTCCATCTCCTTCCTAATCCTCAGTGCATTATTTGGGCAGCAATCACACTGTGCTTCTCCAGACAAATGCCTTGGTCTGATAAGTGCGACTCAAAGTGGTATCAGGCAACAGGGACACAAAAGGACCAAACAGCCCAGTGACTACTGCATAATGTTAAAAGGCATTGAAGTGAATATTTATGTGGTTTTTTGCTGTATCATTTCTGTCAAAAAGCCTGACCCCCTGAAGTGTGGCATGGGAGAATAGGTACATTAGGTATATGAGACTTTACCCTGTATGATCCTCCCGTATCTCAAACAAACAGACTTTTCACCACTTTCAGGAGGGCATACTCCTACCCCTCTGGGGATCACATCTATCTTTTTAGGAAAAGATCATATGTCATTCATCCTTCTATGAGACCCATCTGTGGCAAGCAATCAACCACCAGAGTGACTAGAATTAAGACCAACCTTCTCAGAGTCCTGCACTCTGACAAAGGCCCCCCTCACCCACACCAACCCAAGCAGGACACGGCTTGTAAGACATAGCTGAAGAATCTTTTCCCCTGGAAAATGTCAAGGCTGGATGTAGAGCTGTTTCTGAAAACAGGGTCTGGGAGCAAAATAAAAGTGAATTCATTTTAAATTATGGTGAGAAAGGAATAAAATAGAGGATTCAAAAGAAGAGGCACTGGGAAAAATTAATTCCTTTAATTGTAAAGAAAGAACAATGTTCAAGCAATGGGACTTGAAATACAGACGTAAACTATTATTACTTCATTAAGAAATGAAGAAATTTCGCAGGAAACCAAATGCCAGTTTCAATCTGTAATAGACTTGAATTCTGACTGCAGAAAGAGGAAAGGAGTGGGGCTACATTTTGTAAAGGGCAATATGGAGAAGGGTTATCTCCAAACTAAAAAGCATTGACAAGGAAGTCCAGTAGCATGTAATGTGTGTCTTTCTAAGAATAAGATGCAGGCACAACCTTTGGAGCTGCTCCCAACTACAGGGAAAAAGACAACTGAAAAGACTTAGAGAAGAAGAAAAAGAAAATAGAAGAAAAAATTCCCCACCTATATTCATCTACTAAAGACAAAACATCTGCTCATGGCCTTTGCTTTCTTCCCACTCCCCAGCCATATCCTGCACTACAGAGTCTCTGTATTTAGCTAGCACATTATCAACATTTTCCAGAACAACAATTATCTCGCAGATGGAAAAGGTGTGCAGACCAAAAGCTGTAAGCCTAGGACGATAAACAGAGAGATTGTATGAGCACTCTCCGCTTGCAATGTGTTCTGAAATAAATCTAGGAATTCTCTGACAGATCCTAGAATATTTGAAGCTTTATACATCCTTATGAGTGACCCCAGGTAACACCGTGCTGGTAAAAGAACTGAAGATAAAACCCATATTACATGGCACAGGTTTATGCCCCCTGCCCTTGCCTCCCCTCCAGGCAGGCACACTGCAATATCCCTGCTAGGAAGTCTGGACAGGAGCAACAGACATAAAACCAAAGCCACGAAGAGTGAGAACAGCATTACAGGTTGCAGCTCACAGTAAGCTCAGACTCAGAGATCAGGTCAGCCTCTAACTTCTATCACACTTTTTTATAAAAAGCTTAAGAATACACCAACCTGTTTCCCCAGATCACAGAGAACTGAACTAGACCAGTTCCCTGGGGCTACAGAAGTTACACAGCCAGCACTGGGCTCACCCTCTTTGTTACTCCATATCGTACTCAGTAAGTATTGCAAGCCTGTGGAAAACATGATTATCCTAAAGGAAATAAAAGAAAAAAAAAAGCCACACATCTTGTAAGACAAAATCAAGCATTCCTTCTTAGATCCCCAACTCAGCTGAAGTCACTTGCTGCTTCTCACCTTGCAGAAAATGCAGTCCAATATAATGACCATGCACAACAACAACAAAACAAACAGAACCACAAAACCTTCCCATTCCTAATCAGTTGCAGAAATGGAAAAAAACCACCTTGAAATGTACTTACTGGTCGGACTTCCCCAGTAGTGTTGGTGTACTGCCGGGCCAGACCAAAGTCTAACATGTAGCACTTTCTGTATGTTGAAGGTAAGCGGCCCATGGCAAAGTTGGACTGGACAAAGAAGGAAAGAAAAAAAGTCAAATTGATGCCAGCAGCTTAGGTAAGAGTGGCCATTTGTTAGCAAAACTTCATCATGTAGCTCAACATGCCTCTGGTGGAAACAAGTTAATTAAAATTAAAAAGAGATTAATTTTAAGATGCACCTTAAACATGATGATTAGAGAACCACTGCCTTGATAAAAAGTTCACTTTGCAGATAAGAGACTGTGGAGTCTCAAAATTGCTAGAATTCACATTATCTTAGCTAAATTTCAGCTGCTCTGAGAAAGAGCTACATTTAACACCAGTAGCTCTGCAGTGAGAGCTCCATGACTTGCATAACAGGCTGGAGTTCTTGTAGACAAATGCTTCTGTTCATGGTTCAGCTGCTAGCATGAATTATTCTGCCCTAACTCCCAGAATCTCCATTTACTGTATTGCATTGCCTAGATCTATTTGAACATTCAGGCATATAGAAACCACCAGGCTTGGTTCTTAGTAAATAAACCAATAAAAAGCAAATGGAGCAGCTCATTTTTTTAACTTCAATCTTAAAGTTCTATCCTTTACCATAACGGATGGCTGCTAAAGGATTTGTAGCAAGTCACATCAGTGACTGGTTTTAGCCAAAAGCAGCTGATTTTAAAAGGAGCAAATCAGTTTGCTAGAAGGAAGCTGGTCTCAGGTATGGTGTAGCAACAAGTGTTCAGGTCAAGTAGTGAAGAGCTGTAGGAAGAAGACTGGCTTCTACGATGAGACTTGGAATTACTGTGCTTTGCCTAGGCAGATGACCAACAATGTGACTACATTTCTGACACTGGAAACTGTGCTCCAATTCTTGTGGTAATCACTCATACAGGATTAAGAGTATGATTTAGCTAAGTCAAATACATGAATTAGCATTTATTCAAGTGATGCGTCACAGAACAAGACTTCCTTTCTGAACAACTTTTACAGTGATAATTGGCTGGACTCCAAAGGACCATTCAGAACTAGATTGCTTCATCATGGGATCTTGACTGGTGCAAGCATGACTGACAGCTACCAACCCACCATGGAGCAGTCTCTGCCAATAAGAGCTGGTTTGCTATGCACTTAAAGGAAGGACAATACTATATTACTATTCTGTACCTATAGGAAATAGCCAGCACGTCAGACAGTGGGAGTGTGCAAGGAGGCCTAAACATATCTGCTGAGACCTGCCCATACTCAGACCGTCTTTACTGACTCAAGTAAAACAGACAGACACACAACTAAAAGGAAAATTTCCAAAACAACATACAGGCTTGATGTCACGATGCAGGAATCCCACAGAGTGAATGGCTTCTATTGATTCCAGAATCTGTTTGCCCAGTCGCAGCGTTGTACTCAGTGTGAAAGTCCCTCGAGGCTGACTCCTTCTGAGATCTGCAAGATTTCGGCCCTGAAACAGTCAATAAAACACTTAAACCATCACACGAAAGCAGAGCCTTTCACAGCTGTGAGTTCTAACATGCAACCCCAAAAAAGCAGACGTGCTACTCAGAGAGGTGCTCACCTCATGTCTGCTTTATTTCTTGTATGAGATCTTCCAGTAGTTCATTTTAGCTTTTAAGTGATGCATTTGCTGATAAGAAGATACCAGATTGTTATCTTGGGAAGTCAGCCGGTCACCATTTGTGCAATAGGCACGGCGTGGACAGCAGTGCCTCAGAATGTAGAGACCAGCATCTCCTTACTGTTAAACCCAGACCATAGAGAAGCTGATTTAAGAACAATCTCTGACTGTTCTCTGAGCCATCTAGAGATTAAAGCAGTACAATTTGGATAAGCAGGTCATGATGCTGCAGTTTCATCAGAAACTTCCTAGCACACATTGTCTGGTTCAAGCTCAAGCCAGCATTGTTGTGGCAACACCACGATGGGGAAAGTTGTCTATCAAGAGAATCATACCCAAAATCAGAAGAGGAGGATTCTTCCACTGACTTAATACTTATCAAAACAAATTGCTAATTTACATCCAGTTTATTGAATTTCTGAGGAAAAACAAAAAGGCTACCAGCCATGCATGAAAATAAAGACAATTTAGGAAAGAAAAAGGAAAAAAGGACAGAGTAAATGCAAGAAAAATCTCAGTGTTCTTTGATGTCTGTCATCTTATTTTTGTCTATACCTCTTTAGCATTGTAAAGAGAAGCTACTAAAATGATTGTATTCCACGGCAGAGTGCTCTTCTAATCCACAGAACTAATGCATTTACCAACGCATTAAAAACATCAGGAATAAGAATCTGCTGTTTTAGAGAACATGCACCAAGAACAAAAGCTATAGGGACATACTATTCATTACTATGCTTTAGAATCTCTTGATTCTGCTTCTGTAAAGACATCTGTAGAAGACATCTATCATCTATAGAAGACCTGTGCTTATAATACAAGTCCACATGAATTCAAATAAAATTCCCAACAGCAAATATATAAAAGATTCCAAACAGCTGAGGAGAAAACAGAGCTTGCTCTCCAAATGCCATCTCTTCATCCACTCATTTCCAGTTCTCAAGTTATTTACAGACATTAAGGTGCCAGCTGGCTCATGTAGCATATGACAAGTCTCTCAAATTGTTTTGAGCCATATTTCACTTCAGGCTCTGGACCCTTGAAGAATCACACCTGATACAGGTCAGCTCACAGATACAGCTAAGCCACAGCAGCCCATCCAGCTTTGCTCCTTAATATGAACAAAATCAAGCTAAATCACTTCTCTAGTGCTTATCTTCTTCAATTTCTGTGACACTTCACTAGAGGCAGCACAGCTTTGTCATCGTTACCCTGAAACATCCAAGTTACTGAACTGACAGCAGATCTTGCTTTCCACTGTAAAGCTGTTCCTTGAACACCAGCTCTCTTATCCAATGGTAACATGGAAAGCAAGGCTCATTTTTTTTCAAGGCTGCACACTGAGATGTGCCGTAAGTTCCCCCAGCTGCTACTGCTACCAGGAAAAGACACAAAATGAGCCTTATTTTCCACATAAACACCGTCAGGCTGATTACAGAACAGAGCAGATGCTATGAGTTGCAAAGCTTAGAGGAGAAGCCTCAGTCCTGGTGACTGAAGAGAAAGGGAGAACTGCAGTACACAACAGTCAGAGGGACACGTGATAAACCATGTCTCAGCAGGTCTTGAAGTTGAAGGAGAATTTTAGCCTGAAGAGTGATGGTGCAAGACTAGTTAATGCTTTATGTACCAACGTCTTCATCTGCAAATAATGAAATTATTTTTAGCTCTGCCTACTCTACGAGCTCAGTTACACAGTTAAGAACAACCTAGAAGGTAAGACAATCCATGCAGAGAAGTTTTTCTCCAAGGTGAAGTCCCATTTATCAGGCTTGGTAAGGACAGGATTGTGAGGGTAGAAGTCTTGTTCTTCCATGAGCTCCAGACTTGCCCTTTCACGAGTCATATTTACACTCACACTGCAGCAGCAGCAATAGCCAGGGTTGTTTACAGAGCAAAAGGATTTTTTCTGTCCATAACAGCAGTTGGGATGCCAACGGTACATAAAAGGCAAACCCAAGCATCAGGAGTTTACTGGTTTTATACAACTGCCTTGCAAAGCAGAACTACAAAAGAATCAGAAGTTTATTTTAAAGAATAAAATAAACACTGCTGGTACCTGTTTTACTTCATCTACTGTCTAGCACCAGTATCCGTGTACAGTCACCGCATGGTAGCTACCCAAGTATTTGCCCTTACTGACTTGATATCGGCAGTGTTCAAACAGGAGTAAACACTTCCACAGCAGAAGCTGAGTTACTGCTGAGCTTGGGAGAGACAGGGGAACCAGAGATCACGGCCTTTCACAGAGAAACTGTGCTGCTGCTGTGACACCACTGCTCTCACTCTGAGCTCTGATACAAGACATATTTTGAATGCTGCATCACAGCTCAGCAGGAGGTATTTCAAAGAGCTGCCACTGCTGCACAATGCTGTGAGTTGCTCCTGTGAGCATTCTGAACTGAGTGCTTTCCCCAGAAAACTGACAGAAAGGCATCTTAAACAGAAAAGCAGAGCTATGAAATATTTTAGCACATATTGACAACTGGAGCCATCCCAAGGGATATCAGAGCAACACCACCCTTTCTCACTGTCTTCCATTCCGTCCTCTTTCTGTGTACAACCAAGTCTTTACACCAGTGCTTGGCCTTATTCTCTCAGTGTAAATCCTTCCCAGTGATGCCATCTCTATTGGACAGATGGGAGAGGCAAAGAACAGAACTCACCTGAAGCTGCATGACCACATAATTAAACTTTTCATTTCTTCCACAGCCAATAAATCTGCAAACATGATCCTTCCCTGAAAAGAAACAGAAATGAACAGAACAGAACATAAGATAATGACCCTGTGATCATGATGTTTAGAAAAATTATTTCTGATTCAGGGCTGGTAACCATAAAGCGGTATCGAGTCAAGAGTTTTGCATAATGAACTGAGCTCAGCTCATTACACCAACTTTATTCAGTACAAACTGACTTGTGCACACCACCACCACACTTACCTACTAGCACTGCTTACCCTGAAAGAGCTAATCTAATGCTACCTCGACATGAACAAACCCTGATTTTAATAGTCAGAGACACCTGGAAAAGAAAGATGCTTATGGAAATACTCCATTGAAACATTAAAGCAATTTCATAATAACAGAAGGAAAAAAACAGGGGCCATTCTGAGTAGAGTTCTGGCATGATGTTAGTACAAACTACACCTATTCAGGCAAAATCAAACTAACTCAGCCACCCCACAATATTCAGCTGGTCCTCAGGGGGAGGACCAGAGGCTGTGGTTTCAGACCCTGACCTGTAATGGATTTGTGATGGTTTGCTCTCTGGATTCTCGGAAGGGGAAAGATAAGGCCTGAGTTCCCCTAATAGCAGACTGCTGATAACAGAGTAAAGGTTGATGCACACCACAATGGCAAACTCCTGGTTCCTGGTGGGGTTTCTAAGCAGGGAAGGGGGTGAGTATCATTGCATAATTTGCCCTATGTTTCTTTGTAGCACTTGAGCAATGATGATTTGAATTAGTTTTTAAACCAAAGCTTATTGTTTGTTAATTCCCAATTCTAAAGAAAAAAAGGGAGGAACATGAACGCATAGAGTATTAAGTAACTGCACTGCCTCCAGCACCCTCAGGGCCCTGCTATTGCTGACACCGTGTGCACCACAGGCCTGGGGTATCAGAAACCACTGGGGACAGCAAGATATAACAGAATAGGGACGTGGAGGGCAGCAGGAGACGAAGAAGAAGCTTTCTCACTGGAGAACCAGAGCTTTGACCAGAGCAGTACACGCAGCTGTGGAATATGGAGCTCCATCCCAGGACCCCCAGTAAGAGCATCAAGAGCCTGCCCTTCAGGTCCCAGCAGCACCCCACGCCAGAACAACCACACTCTCTCTCCTATCACAAGGAGATAACAGAGCTGCTGGCAACCAGAACTGGAGGGATAGAGACCCTGACTGCTCCTTAATCCCTTTGGAAGAACATATTTCAAACAAACAAACAAAACCCAGTCCTAGTATCCACCTATATCTGGTTAGATGAACAAGAAGGTTATGTATCTTCATGTCTCTGGCATGGACATTATCCAGTCTCAGGACTGAATGTGCAGGACCATGCTGAAACCATCAAGGAATGTCACAAGCCACTGTATTTCAGGAAAAGATACTCAGAGACTAGGAAAGTACTCTCTTCAGTGTATCACAGAATCTTCTGAGTTGGAAGGGACCCACAAGGATCGAGTCCCAACTCCTGGCCCTGCACGGGACCATCCTCAAGAGTCACACCATGTGCCTGAGAGCATTGTACAAATACTTCTTGGACTCTGTCAGGCTTGGTGCTGTGACTACTACCCTGGGGAGCCTGTTCCAGTGCCCAGCCACCCTCTGGGTGAAAAACTTTTTCCTGATATCCAACCT
>VZTD01001495.1:40032-75841 GCA_013397725.1 Rhagologus leucostigma | reverse complement strand
CCAACTTGCCATTGACCAGGACCCCCATGTCCCTTTCCACGGCACTGCTCTCCAGCCTCTCATTCCCCAGTCTGTACATCTAGGGTTGCACCATCCCAGGTGCAGAATCTGTCACCTCCCCTTGTTGAACTTCCCACGGGTGGTGATTGCCCAGTCCAGGTCTCTCTGCAGGGCCTCCCTGCCCTTGAGGGAACCAACAGCTCCTCCCAGTTTTTTATCATCTGTGAACTTGCTTAGTATCCCCTCCAGTCCTGTGTCCAGGTCATTGATGAAGATGTTGAAGAGCACAGGGCCAGGGATGGAGCCTTGTGGAACTCTACTGGTGACAGGTCCCCAGTCTGATGTCCCCTCATTCACTGTAGCCCTTTGTGCCCCACCCATGAGCCAGCTGCTCACCCATCATATCATGTGTTTATCCAGCTGGGGGATGGACATTTTGTCCAGAGGATACTAGGAGAGACAGTATCAAAAGCTTTACTGAAATCCAAAAATATTACACCAACTATCTCCCCTTGATCAACTAGGTGGATTACCCTGTCACAAAGAAAATCAGGTTTGATAAACAGGACTTGCCTCTCATGAAGCCATGCTGGCTGTGACCAACGATTGAGCTGTCTTTCAGGAGTTTTTCAATAGCTCCCAGAATCATCTCCTCCAAAACTTTACCAGGCACTGAAGTGAGATTGACAGGCCTGTAGTTTCTGGGGTCCCCCTTCTTTCCCTTTTTGAAAATCAGGACGTTCACCAGCTTCCAGTCAGCTGGGACCTCTCTGGATTCCCAAGACCATTCAGAAATCACTGAGAGAGGTTTTGCAATGACATCAGCCAGCTCTTTGAGGATTCTTGGATGAATTCCATTAGGCCCCATAGATTTGTAGGGATCCAGCTGGAGCAGCAGATCCTGCACAATTTCAGGGTCAACTGGGAATTGATCATTCTCATAGTCATGGCCCTCCAAGCTCAGGGCACTGAGACCCCCTTGGTCCATCAGCCATGCTGAAGACAGAGGCTAAGAATGCATTAAGCACCTCTGCCTTGTCCCTGTCCCTGTTTGTGAGGTGACTATCCCCATCCTGTAATGGGCTGATGTTAATTTTACATTGCCTATTGCCATTAATATATTTGAAAAAACTTTTTTTCATTGTCCCCTGCAGTTCTGGCCAGCTTCAACTCCGGCTGAGCTTTGGCTGCATGAATTTTCTCCCTACAGTGGCAAGCAGCATCTCTGTATTATCCCATGTCACCTAACCTTGCTCCCACTGGGCACACGCTCTTCCTTGATCCTGCTTCTCACATACCAGGCCCACGGCCTGTGTGTACCTACAGATACCGGCTGCCACTGGTTTTTTACTGTTGACAAGCTCATTGCAAATTCAGTGTTGATTCTGACAGACAGGTTTTTCGTTTTCTGAGGAAACCTCTTGAGATACTGTGTGGATATAGAACACGTCCTGGTGTGGGTATTACCAAGAAGGAACCACCAGGAAGCCTCAGCTGTCCTACCCACCTTCCTGCCGTGTGTCCCAGTACGGATGGCTGTGATGCTTGCCAATGGGAAGGGACCCTCACAGCCAGACTTGTGGCTACAACGTCAACACATCTGGACAACCTCAGAAAGAACCATTTCTGTTTCTTTAGGAGCTCATTATACTCCTGTGCTTCAGCAAACTGGCCACCTACACAGGTCGCAGAGAGGATGGACAGGAGCAAGCCCACACTCACTCCAGCCATGATTCACAGATTTGCACAGACACACTGTGAGTCCCACTCTGTTTTGTTCGCCTTTCAGAGCACCAAGGGATGGATATTGAGGCAAAAGCCAAAAAACAGTGACTGTTTCTAGTGACAATGCAAGCTATTGTGTGGTAAAAAGGGTAAATTACTCATTTTTTGTACTTGCTTTTATTGTTTTAAATAATTGCAAAGCACAGATACCATGTGCTTCTTGTTGCTACAAAACTACAGACAAGAGCATTAAAAACCAACCCTCTGACAGGGAGAACCTGCCCACCTAAATCACTAATTTCAGTGAAACAGGAGGGGTAGTGTCCAGTGATATGACTTAAGACACATCCTTGCTAATTTCTTACTGCCTCTTCTGATTTAGAGTATATTTCTGAGATTTTTTTTTTAAATCAGTTTCCTCCATAACACTTGTTTTCTGGATCACAAAATTTTACAGAAAGAAAAAGCATTTAAGTTTTTATTATTTTTGAGAATTGTTTGCCTGTTTAGGATGACAACGTGTTTCTGCTTACTGTAATTTTTGAAAATGATGAATGGACTGACAGTTCTTCATGACCTGCATCCCCAAACTGACTTGATTTTATACTGAATCCTCCTTTCCAGCCTAAAATGGGCTTGGACCAGACCTGTTAGTCTTGGGAATTTAGGCTCTCCCCGGAACGGCTCTGTCATGCACTGTTTTGCAACACAAGCAACACCAGGAAAACAGAAGAAAGGGGGTGAGGGAAAACCGTGCCCATTTCTGCATGAAACAAAAAAGAATATTACAGAGTGTAGAGAAAGCAGGCCACATTTAGAAGTGGTGCATGTACGGCCAGCCAGTCATACAGGTGAGATAAATGCCTGCAGCATCAAACCCTCTGGGTCTCGGAGGCTTTCAATCATTTGTCATCAAAAGGAGGCACCAGATTACAACTGTTTGCTCTCTTAGAACAGTTCATGCCATGCTGAAGTAGCAGATGGAGGCTGACAGTCAGGTGTGACTTTGGGATTCCTACAGCTCAGTCCCGAGGCTGATCAGAATTATGAAGCACACAAGAACAATCATGTTAATAACCTCCTGTGCAGACAGGATGATGGAACTGTCATACTTCCCTTTAAGGCAGCAGCAAATAGCTCTCTCTTCTCATACATGCCCTCCTCAAGCATGGAGATCATAGCACAGAGAGTAGCAAAGCATATTTTAAACCAGAAAAGAAAGAAGAGGGGGGAAGGAAAATGTTTCTTTTCAAGGTATATTTAGTATGGGAAGTCTCACAACCATTTTAGTGCACTAACTGCCAGATGACATTTGCTCCTGTACTAGACTGCTCTGCTCAACAGTTGCCCAGATATTCCGGAGGGTCACAAGTTATACCATAGAAAATACGCTCTGTATTTGTATTTGTTTGTTACTAAAACAAAGCAAAGGACATGGCAATAGATTTTAAAGAGTTTTGGTCTGTTAATTAACTAACACTGGAGGAACACATCAGCCCAATGTTCATAAGCACTGACTTGAAAGTTTCAGAGTGTTTAATTTTGTTCACAAGCATTTAGTTAAGGCAAAATTTTAATGCTCAGCCATAGAAAAAATATTCTTTCTACTGCAGGCTTTTAACTACAATGAATATAATGATGTCCCATATAATATGGGGTATGAAATATTTCAGTCACTGAAATGGTCTTCACCATCCTTGTTCTGAAGAAACTTAAAAATTACAGTCAATAATTATGTTCTCATGCATAAAAACCCCTTCCACCCTTGGAGAGATATTCATCACCTTGTAGAGATATGATTAAAGTCCCTATTTGAATACTTTAAAACTTCTATTACATGAAAAGCTTTCATTACACAGCCCCTAAAAGAACCTAAATTATGATCCTTTTTTGAGTCTATTTTTTCACATGGATCAATTTCAAACTGGTGGACACCAATACTCATTCCAATCTTCTGCTCATTTAAGTTCTTAAACATTCCTAATGTATTTTCAATGCAGCAATGAAATGAATCAAATAAATACTAAGAAGGAAATATGTGAGATTATTGTTGCAACTTGAAGTTGTTTTTTTTGTAACAGACTCCATATTTCCTGTGTTTTCACCAGAAAACCAGTAACCACTCTTCTCCACGAAGAAGTTAAAAAATTTAATCTTTTAATTTTATGCTAAAATTCTGTGATTCATCTCCATAGAGTAGCTGTCTCATTCCTATCAGTTCACCCAAAACACTGAAGTAACTTCTAGTGCATGAATTATCATAAATCTCATAGCAATTGTTACTCTTATTACTGTTACCTTACCAATTCTTGCATTTTCTCCTGCACAAGACCAACACTGATAGAACATCATGAGTTCAGCAGTGCCCATCCAGGGGAAAGGAGAACGTAACATTAACAAAAAGTGCCACAGAACTGGGTTTGTTCAGCCTTTAGGGAGGCAATAGAAGGGCAACTATCTGCTGGTCAGAGCTACCTAACAGAAGAGTGCCAAGAAGATAGAGCCTGACTTTTCTCCGAGGTTTCAGCTGGGCTGGAGTTCATTTTACTCCTAGTAGCTGTTACAGTGCTGTGCGTTGTATTTAGGATGAGAACAATGTTGATAACACAGGAATGTTTTGGCTGTTTCTTAGTAGCGCCTACCCTCAGTCAAGGACTTTTCAGTGTTCCCCTGCTCTGCCAGTGAGGAGCTGCACAAGAAGCCAGGAGGGAGCTGTGAGAGATTGGAAAGGTTGATGTCTCAAGACATTTTGGGGTGCATGCGTGTGGGGCAAGGGCAGGTTGGGCCTTGCCCTGGCAGTGCACCCCTAGAGCCAGTATCCCAGCCTGGCAGAGCTGCCAATCATTGTCACACTGGAGAAAATGCCCCACACCCCATCCCTGGAGCCCCTAACCAAGCTCCTGAGTGGCCAAATGACCAGAAGTCCCAACTGGGGGAAGGGCCCAAGAAGGCCAAGGGGTATTTAAGGCTGAACACGAGATGAGCACGTCTTGACCCTACCTCCTTTTCGAGTTTCTATCAGCTGAACACCATTGGAACCCCGGAGCTGGTAGCTGTATGTGTCCTTTTCTATATCTTTTCTGTCCTTCTCTTTCTTCTTCTTCTAATTCCCTCTTTTTGAGTACCTTAAAATCAAACGGGCTTAGAGTTTGCGAAATTGAGTGGGCTAAGTCAGTGCTTTGAGAAGCCTTTTGTGTTGACTGAATGCAGCTCTAAACCTTTTGCCAAAGTTCTCTGATTTTCTAAAGCTGCCAGTAAAATCTGTTTTGTTGTTTTGACTCCTTGAGAAGATCTTGTCAGTATTTCTCCCATGTGTCTAACTCAAGAGTCCATGAACAACCATAAGCCCTGTTTAAAGCCTCATTGAGAGAATTTTTTGGGGCCTTGCACGAGCACAGCTGGAACAGCTGACCTGAATGGGCCAAAGGGATACTGCTTACCATGGAATATCATGGCCAGTATAAAAACTGAGGCAGGTTGGCCAGGAGCCACATGGCTGCTTGGGAATCTGCTGGGCATCGCTCAGAGGGCGGTGCATCACTTGTACTTGGGTTTTATTCCCCCCTTTCATTTTCTTATCTCCCTTTTCATTATTACTGTTATTGTTCTTATTTCAGTTAATAAATTGTTCTCATCTCACCCCACGGGTTTTACATTTTTCCACTCCTCCCCACCCCATGGGGGCAGGGGTGCTGAGTGAGCAGCTGTGTGGTACTTCGTGCCAGCTGGGGTTAACCCACAACAGAGGCACACAGAGGCACTGGGCATGAGCTGCAACATGGGAAGTTCCTGTTAGGTGTGATTTCTTTTTCCTCCGTGAGGCTGGTGAAACCCTGGAAGACGGGCCCAGAGAGGCTGTAGGATCTCCATCTCTGGAGGTTATTCAAAACTTCACTGATAAAAGCCCAGAGCAACCAGATATATTTCTTTTCTGCTTGGAGCATGAGGCTGTACTAGAAACCTCCAGAGGTCCTCCCTGCTAGCCTAAATTTTCTTCTGGTTCTGTGTCACACTCATGTGGAAAAGCCCAAGTGCTTAGGTCACTAAGCACAACATAACTTGCTCAAGCACTTGGCACTGCTGGAGTCTATGATATGCCCAGCTATTCACATGTAGCTGTACAATCGCTCTCACTGGTATTTGGAAAGCTCCAATTGTTTCTCAATGCTCTACATTATAATGTACATTTTACAGCTATCCCCTTCTTTGTTTGCCTGTCAGTGTCAGGTTTATCAGCTTATCACTGATTCTATATTGTGGGGATATTGAATTCACTGCTGTACAAATATTGTAAAAAAATGGAGGATTCATCAGGACTAGAAAATTAAATGAGAGTTATTTTCATCATCTTCTAACTTTACTTGGAAACGCTGCCTTTAGCTTGGCAGAGCTGGCTCACATAGGCTTCTTTCTTCTGCAGTTACCAAGTTTCATCTCGGGCCAGACAAACCAGCTGACTTCAGGGACTTGTCAACTCAGCTGGACAAAGGAGTTTTGGACATGCAAGAAAACAAATTCTGTGCTGGAAGTAAGGCTTAAATAACTACATTACTCAACAGTAATCAGCTAGGATTTAACCAACTGGGTTAAGCTTGCTAGTGCTTCTGTAATAAATCAATGAAGTAATGGACACAAAACCCCAGAGGCTTGTCACTGTCCCCTAATCAAACAGTAAAAGGTAAAACTGACTGAGCTTGCATGGCATAATTTCCTCTAGTTGTTTCCCAAGACTAACAACTTTAAGATGAATAACTGATAATAGATCCCACACAGGTCAAAGCACAGTAAGTCTCACAAAAAGTGTGGTTTAAATCCTTTTTTCAGCCATCCCATGACCTTCCCTCACCGAATGGCACCATAGTTAGCACAGAAAACATGCGTCCCAAACGCCAGTTCATTCAAACACTCTTCCACATGGAAAGATGCAGCGCTGGGTAGAGAGGTTCAAGTTACAGCAAGTCTGTGAATCTGCCACCCTGTGATGGCCTAAAAGCCTGCCAAGGGTAATTTACTCTGCTTTCTAGTCTTTGCAGATAGCTTCCATACATCAACCTAGCAAAATACTGTAGAAACACATAAACTGTGTCTACAAAAGTAACAGAAACGAAATCACAGAGAGTTAAGGCACCACTTTAACACCAAAACCTCCCATATGCAATACGAACAAAAACCCGTAGGACTGGCAAGTAAGAAAAGCAAGGTCCCTTTTCTTCCATTACTTTGATAGGAAACTCTTATCTGTCCAACCCCTGGAAATAAGGAGGGAACGAGCAGCACAGACTTGCTTTACTATCTGCTGTAACAAAATCAGGTACTCAGAAACTACACTGCCTCTGACCAGGCTGCATCTTGCACAACTACTCAATATGCAGAAGATCTCTGCACTGCAGAATAAAATTAATCAGAGTCCTACACAATGAAACTGGTTACACTGAAAAGAAGGCATTTACAAAGAAAACAACACACTGAAGAGAGCTTAGCAATATCTGGCAGCCGAGTGAGATCAAAAGCAAATACTTAGGGCTTTGTAGCCTCACACCAGGGCAACATTGCCACTGCAGATGAACAGAAAACAGTGCTCAGCACCAGAATAATCTGGCCATTTTAAATTACAATCTGCTAGGCTGCTCCAAGGAGAGTCCCATCACAGGAGACTGAATGCTGTGGCCGTATCCATATTTTAGAGAGCCTGTGGACAAGAAGGCATACAAAGTGCACTCCTTGTGAGAGATCCTTTTGCAGTGCCCTGGTCTCACAAGCCCTCAGGGTGCTCCCAGAGACACCTGTCAAGAAGTGGGTAAGGACAGGGAGGATACTTTTGAATTCAAAGCATCTGCTTCTGAGCCTCACACAGCCCCAGCTGAGCATTAAGAGCGAACACAATTCCTGGTTTGCCACCTAAGATAGGGTCATCAGGGATACTGGTTTACAATTTCTGCAATTAAGGTTGCTGTTAGAAAGGCAGACTGAGACAGCCCAAGCCAAGCACCTCGAAAGCTATGCCAAGGCTGTTCTCACAGAGATGTGGCATTTTGATTAACCTCAAAGATCTCATAGACAGGAAACTGAGTCCAGGTAGTACTGGTGCTCCTTTGCCACCTGAATATTGCTCCGCAGCAAATCCAGGGTTGGGAAAAAAAATCACAGAGTAGGCAGGTTTCTGTCCATTTGTATTTCAAAAGATTAGAAAAGCACTGAAGAAATGGAAAAACATCTGCTCATCCAGATGTGATAGTACTCTTCCTTCCATGTGTTCAATGACAGGAAACCGTCCCATTTTTTCTCCTCCTGATTGAAAAAGCAGGAGCCTCAGAGTCCTGGTTTATTAAAGCGATGAGGTTTTAAAGAAAGTCCCCATACTGCCTTAAATCATCAAACTACCACGTGTCAGTGTTCCAAGAGTGGCTCTGGGTCATGTAAGGTTTTCTGAGCAAACAGACCATGAAGTTCTCTTTCAGGTGCACACCAAGTAATCCCCAAATCCTAAAGCAGAGTGCAAACCAACAAATGGACCCTCAGACAGGAGGGCAGATTAAAAAAAACAAAGCAAACCAACCCAAAGCAAAATGCCCTGAATCCCTGAAGTTTATATTGTAAAACCCCCAAGCCATATCTGCTGGAGATGTATAGGCCTGAGCAACTGCTGCTACCCACTGATCTGCAGGTACTACACTGCTCACTAATGGAGACATTACCTAAGAGGCTGAAACCCATAAAACCCAGCCAAAGCCTTTCTTGCTCTCTGGATATGCAAGTTACTCATTCACTTAGCCACACAGATCTTATCTCCATTTACTTTTTAATGTACATAATCCAAAGGCTTGTCTACACAGCAAAACGCTGGCAGGTACAACTACACCAGCAACCTCCTCTGCTGGAGACAATCTGCAGGAAGTGTTTTGCCAGTGCAGCTTAGACTTGGTTTCAAAATCCTTGACTGGAAAGTAGAAAATCCCAATAGGTTAAAATTGTGTGCAAATGGTACAATCACACACATCTCACTTAAAGATAGTTCTACAGTAGTGACTAAGGTAATGAAATGAGGGCTTGGCACTAAAATAGTATTCTGACAGAGAAGCTGTATTCATTCACAAGTTCGCTGTGTAGATGTGCCCAAACTATCCCTCAAACAGTTTCTGAATTTGTTATTGGTAAGATTCTCAGCCCTAGTAGTGTAATTCTTGACTAGCTTCTCCAGGAGCAACAAGACAATGTAAGCCAAACAGTGTTTCACATGGATTAAAATAAAAAGCTATCTTGTGGTGCTCTGATTAGAACTGGCCAGGTAGAGTAGCACCAGACAGAATGTCCTGAGCCCTGCAAGTCCAGCCTGAACAAGGAAGTATTCTACAGCAACTTTGTGGGACCAGAAGGTTTTGATTTTGACTAATGAAGTCTATGGAAGGCAAAAAAAAGACAAAAATGTTTTGATTTTGATTAACACAATCCATGGAAGGCAAGAAAAATACAAAAATGTTGCTAAAAACTTCTTGGGTAAAGGTGCAACAACAGGACAACTGAGAGCTTCAGCTTGAGCAAGAAACTCCATAAGCTGACTTCTCAACTGTGTTTCACCCAAAGCATAAAAGGGGCACCATTGCTGGTGTTTCACAGACCCAAGACAGTGAACAGATTTGGAAGTTTGGTCAGAAGATGATTTACGATCCCTGCAAGTAACAATGCAAGTTAGAAAGAACTTTGCCTTTGGGAAACGTATTAATAACTAAACTGACACAGAAAAAGCACTATACAGCTAGAAAAATCAAATCAACTATGAGCAGAACAGAATGACTCTACAGAGCAGGTGAAAGATAGTGAAGTGGCAGTGATCTCACATAGCCAAGCTCAAGTATCTCAGAACCATTTGTGTTGGAAGAGACCTCTTGAGATCATCCAGTCCACACCCCTGTTCAAGCAGAGACAGCTCGAGCATGTTGTCCAGGGTCACATCCAGCTGGGTTTTCAGTATCTCCAAGGACAGAGACACAACCATCTCTCTGGGTAACCTGTTCTAGCACGTGACCACCCTCACAGCAGAAAACTACACACAGTGTTTATTAGAAGGTACAGAGACTCTTTAGAAGAGTCATTACCCGATTGGTTCCCCAGCTGTTCTGTGTGGATTGCTAGTGCAGGAAAGACATTGTGAGGGACCTACCTGCAGCTGTGTTCCCTATGTGGCTATTCCACAAACTGTCCCAGGAAACCTAACTGTTGGCAAACAGCCTGCAGTCCACACCAACCAGGAGCTACTGCACTCAAATGTCAGGCTATACCCAAACCAGGTCTGCAGTGTGGGCCAATGGCCAACCTTCTCTATCCCAAACTCTGCCAAACTCTAGCAACTTGCAAGACTCTGATCACAAGCTCTGGAGAGAGCAGCAGCTCATTAGTCCTTTAAGGCTGGTGTGACACCTAAATAGAAAACAAGAAAGCTGGACTATTTAAGAGGGACTGCAATTTTCAATTCTACCAGAAAAGTACAGAGGAATTTTAGACAACACTTTTCCCTTGCTTTTCATCTAGAAATCCATGAACGGACTGTATCACCTATGGTAATACCACCAACTTACTCCACCCACCAACTGGTGGAAAAAGGCAGCATCTTCCTTTCTGAAATGTTTCTCACCTCTTTGCAACACTCACGGTGAAAACATACACAATACACGATTCCCCATGCTCTCAACCCAATTTCTTATTTTAACTTTATCATTTATTTCAGTAAAGCATTTGGGGATTAACCTTCAACCAAAAAAGGCTAAGTTCCTCAGAGAACAGCTTGACAAGTAAAAACATGGCTGAAGTAAAGTGTCATTCTTACGTGCAGGATAGCTGATGCACAGCCAATTCTGCTTCTTCCATCTTTTCTGTCCCTTCCCTGAACATTTACTGCTTTGCCAAGGGGCTTTTCCTAGTTCCACACACCACCACTCCCTCTCCCCAGTTACCAGCATCAAGGTGTGCACAAATGTGGGTGTTTTTTCAAGCATTTGGTATTCTCAACAATCTTCCAGAAATAAACGCATGTATTAGTCAACACCTTGCATATTTTCTGATGCTAGTCCTGGTTTGGTGATTTCAGGTCATGCTTTTCAAGCATTCCCTGATCTGGATGCAGGACCTATTGGCACTGGCCAGCACGACAGCATTGTCTCTTGGTACTCTAAAATCTGTCGTTCTACACAGTCATGCCCTCACTCAATTCAGAGTAGTTTCAAGTGTACAACAAAACCAAAAAGTCTCAATCACAGCCTTGCTTGCCCTCACTGCAGTGTTTTCAGACCTCAGACACCCACTCTGCTGTTCTCTGGGAGATTGTGTATCCAGGCCTTTCACAGATCAACAAGGGTCCTCATAATGACCTGGGCTGATTTCTCCTTTACACTGCTCAGCTGCATTTATTATAATCCAGCATATTCAATAGAGGCCTTATCAGTCCTCCTCTTGGGAGAGCTGAAATGTAGAAAACAATTTGACCTTCAAAAATAATTCCCTGGCTTTTACCTAGAGGCGATCTGCCACAAACATTGAGTAACTCATTTCACAAGGCCTGCAACAGTCTCACCCTCAAATCCAATCATCTCTTCAGAGATTTTGTACAAAGGCAAAGGTATAGACTCAAACATAGGGCCACAACACTATCTCTGAAGCATGAGCCCTGGCAATAAGGATCCTGCTCACTGCTTCAGCAGAAGGTGTTTCCTCAGCCCAAGAACGAATCCTGCAGAAAGGAACATCTCTTCAAATGTATATTATACTACAACACACAAACTGAACCTGGAAACAGCTGGCTTTGCCTTAACAAGGAAATCTGTGCACAATGCCCTTCAGCCAACAGCAATTCTCAGTTCCTTCAAGGCAGATTTGGAAATTGCTTGTTTACATCCCTCCATAGCAATCGTTTTAGTAGAAGCCCCCCCTCCTTCAGCCAGGAACAACTGCATCAAGACAGCTCCCATGCACCCTTAATTAAGAATAGGCACATCACTTCCAACTTTGCCTTCAGGACAGTGAGGTACACAAAAAATTATCTAACAGTCAGTTTCCCTATACTTCCTGTTATCCACTTCTTGCACTCCTCTACTAGTCAACCATTTTACTTGGAGACTCTGTCATGCTTACAGTGCTCCAGGTCCTCTGGGAGGCAACCTCATTTCTTAGTCAGATGCTGCTTCCTCTATTCCTTATTTTCTAATCAGTATCACTAGATTGCACAGACCAGTGTACCAATAGTTCAGTGTAAGTCTCCTCACTGTCCTTATATCCTGACAGACAAAACAGTCCCTGTTGTTGGATCTCACTTGAGTTGCAGAATGTAACACCTTTCTCAGCTGGATGACTTAACGTGACATCACATATAGATGGAAGCTGAAGAGAAAATTATAAAAACCATTTGCAACTTTGTATTCTAATTGTTAACATGCACAGTGACTTGTAGCACTTCCAAAGGGCTTTTTGCCTTACCTTGCAGCTTTTTCAGGACAGCCACTTCCATCTTGAGAACTTGCTTGGGCTGCTGAGCTGATTCTACCTTCAAGGCCACATTCTCACGGGTCAGCAAATCCATCGCCTCATAGATCTCCCCAAAGCCACCTCCACCGATCTTCTTCAGCTGGAAAAGTACAAAGTGGTTCGGTACAACGTACACAAGAGGGAACATCAAGCTGGCTCTCACAAAGCCAGATCCTCGACTGCGTAGGGAGAACAAGCTCAGTTCCCAATCTGTGCTGTGCCTGAATCCCTTCACTGCACAGCTTGGCAAAAGTCCAGCTACCCACTTGACTGTGCTATGTATAAATTCTTTGCTGTAACAACAAAGAACAAGCCTAGCAAGCAATGACAGGTGATACTTTTAAAAGCAAATGATAATGACTATTGACTCCATTATGTTCTTGCCAAAATTCAAGGAAAGACCCTTCAAGGAGATAGAACCACTGTCCAGACCACAGTAGATGCAAACTGTCATTCTCCCCGCAACAAATACATCTCTGCAGTAAAACATAACCATGGTACTTGGAACTAATCTTTCAAGAAATAAGTTAAATGAAATTTACATCTCATTCAAAAGATTTTAAAAACAGAACAAAACATCCACTGGAATCTTTTACAAGATGCTTTACCTGCTCTGGTAGTGAAGTTACTTCAGTGCCACATTTCAAAGAACTGCCAACTGCGTTACCTCAAAACAGTTGTGTACAAGACACGAGTACAGCTTCATTCTCTCTCAGCCTCTTTTTCTTTTTAGTTTGAAACCCAACCAAATTATGCTTTTTGCGTCTCTGAGCAAAATTAAAGACTGTTTCACAATAGGATTCCACCACTTCAGTTGACATAAACTCAAAGCTAAAGATGTCTAAGTTTCAGCATATTTGATATGTACCTTCTAGAAATAGATTGTCTGCCTGTTCTAGAGTAGCCTCCCATTCAGAGAGCAAGTCAGGATCCTCTGCCTTTCCTGGAAGGTGATTCCTTGATCCTCCTTCTGCTGAGACTTGACAGCATATGTGCATATAGTTATATATAATCACATATAATATAGACTCCTCATGTGTGGCAAGTGTAAATGTCTACGCCAGGAAAATAGTTTTATATTTGTTTCTCCTAGATATATTTAAAGCCTACTGTGCTGCCCAGGAGGAAATTCAGGTTTACAGCAGAGATAGATCAGGACCCCCTTGATTTGCTTAGCACTTGTTCATTGAACCAAGCTGCAGCCCTTCCCTTCAGCATTTTGTGTTCCCTCTGTTAACAGCTGCTCTGGAAGCCCTGAGTGCTGCTTCTTTCCAACAGCAGCAGTAATGCTTAGAGAGGAAAAGAAGTTTTGGTGAGACAGATAGTCAAACATGGATCTTACACAATGTTTAAGATGTCCAGTTTGCTGAACAAAGGGCCCTGCCTACCAAAGGCAGTGTTTTTTTCCTCCCAAAGGTGACCCAAATAATTTGCTTTTCTGGCTCCCAGGTTAAGAAAAATAGTTCCACATGAAGAAGGAAGTATTTTCCATATTAACAGCCTGACTATTGTCTCTGAAGCTATTACTTGATCACCCTTTGAAAGTTGCTGTCCAGAGCAACCTCTTGTCATTTTTCCTCATGACCTTCCACGGGGCTAAGCAGGCATATTCACACAGTAAACAGCCCAATAACTAGGTCAACACAGATTATTCATAAATTATTACAGCGCAGCCCTGCTTCCACTTGGAAATTCACACTAAGTGAGCTGGCTATTAAAAAAATCTTTCTTTCAAAACAGTGCTGCATTCAGAATAGCAACAACATGTCAGCTAATACCTCAGGATTCAGTACACAAGATCTTCTGTTGTCTGATACATTAATGAAAAAGGGGAAGGGACAGTAAAAGCAGAAGGCAAAAAAGTAAGCTGGGATCTGGAGGGACTTTGAGGAAGATTAAAAAACTCTCAGTCAGAAAACGGGTAACATAACAAGCAAAAGTCAACAGTAAAAAATATAACACAGCATAGCTGGGATGGAAAGAAAATACAGGCTACCCAAACATCTCACTGTGTAAATTAATTCGAGAAACAGATCTGGGGAGAAACATTGCTGAGCCAGCACAGACATACGTAATGATCCTTTTCCATTCATGGGCCCTAACAGGAACAGCTCTGATGGTCCAACACAGTTGTCAAAATGCAAAGGTACTACAATACAAATGGAACACAGTCATATGACTAGGATAGGATCTGTAGGAAGGTCCAGTCATGTATGATGCACAGTATTGAACATCTTGCTCTAGAGGCTCTCACTGAATTAGGAGTCGTTCATTTTAGGAGTAAAAGAATGATCAGGAGTATGGAAAAACTAACGACAGGCTAGGACTGCTACCTTAGAAAAAGCAAAGGAATGTGTGCATCAAAGAAACAGGTTCAGGAAAAAAAGTACAATATTGAGACTGCACACCTGGCAAAACAGCCAAACTGGAGGACACATAAAAGTCTACAGAGAAACAAGTGTGAGATGACACGAGATCAAGATCAGATCTTCTGCTGAATCAGAAAACTGATTTCATACACACATTCCAGCCAATGGAAGGCTGTCAAAGCTGCCTTTGCTTCCTTGCATCCTTGCTCACACTCTTAATGGAAATTATTCTCCGGTATACTTTTCCCAGCACACCAGATGGTACCATCTACTCAACATTACCACTACAACTGCCATACTTCTTGATTTTCCGGCAACATCCCGAGGCCATCAGCAGCCATTTCCTTTCCTTTGTTCCAGAGCAAGTTGTTGTAACTCAAGGTCTTGGCTGAGGTCAGAGGTTTATGACACATCCATTGCCTCACTGTCTGGGTGCTCTGTGGGAGTTCACTTTCTAAGGTGAACTTGGCACAGCCTTCTGTTGGACATAAAGGATAGATGGGCACATACCACTCAAAAAACCCCAAACCAGTAATGAAACTGCAAACACAAAGTCAAGAAAGAGAATGAAACATCTAACTAGAATCACCTAACTGGTAATCATGAGTCATTAGCCCATGTTAAGCCTCAGTGCCCTGGGAATATTCTCTTCTGGTCCTGTTTCCTACCTTCTACCAGCCTACTTCCTGTTAAGATTGGGATATAGGCTGACAACACCAGCAGGATTCATTGCACCCAGCTGCACGAGCCCCTGTGTCAGGAGGGTGTCCAGGTGTCTATTCCAGGCTGCGGAATCAAGTGAACAGTTCATCTGATCAAACACGGAGGTATCTGGACTTGCACACAGACAGTCAGTAGTTACACAGCACACAGATGGCTCCCTTTGAAGTCTCCTTTAAATATTCTGAAATATTTTGGATTTATCCTGAAAAAGACTCTTGTAGCACACTCTTCCAAAGCCTACTAAAAAAAACCCCAAAACAACAACAGCAACACACAGCCTTCTCACTAGGCAAAAATCAGTACTTTCAGACACAGTTCAAAAAACCAAGGCAACACACAACCCCAGACAAAAATAGGCTTGAATACAAATTTAATCTTTTATTCCAGAAGCATATACAACACCACTGCTCTAAACAAAGTCTGGCTTCAAAGGATATTATATAAAGACTAGACCTTCCCAGGATAACATTCCAGGACCAAGGCAGGAGTGGTTCAGTGGCAGGATCAGTGGCAATATCAAGGAACAGGAATGTGTGCTCTAAATCCAGAGCAAAGGTCCATAAGAAAAGCCAGCAACCTTTAGTGAACTCAGCCAGGGTCAAGGCTGTCATCCACAGGCTTCAAAGATTTCATGAGATCAAACAGTGACCACTGTGGCTGTCTTCTAAGAGCACTTGTATAGCCAAGCCTGCAACTCCTGCAGCCCAACTCAATGGGCTACTTGATCCAGAAATGGCCAGTAGGCCTCATCTGACTTAACAGCTGAGGAACAACTGACCTACGTTCATCAAACTCTCCAGAGTCCACTCAACTTGCTTAAGGGGACTGGATCTGATCTCAAGGGAAACGAACTCATGTAAAACAGGCATGAACTGAGAAGCCAATCAAGTACTCAACCAGCCACATTCTGAATCATCTGAAGACCTGTTAAAGCCCTCTTAAAGCAATTCAGAGTGAGACGAAAACAGCCCCAAGTCTGACAAAGAACCTTCCTTGTCCCAGGTTCCCTCTTGGAATGATAAATGGCCTTTGTGAGCAAGACACAGTAAAGAATCCATGAAAGTTTTGTGGGGTTTCCAGCAAGGTTTCCAAAAGAAACAGGAGAGCTTCAGATCAAGAAGCTCAGAAACCTGAAAGAAAACAAAACATGGATTGCACCTAGCAAAAGAACATACACACGTACACGAGTCATCACTTGTGTTCAAAGCTCAGTGCAGGAGCTGCCAACTCCATCTTGCTAATAAGTGTCAGTTGTGAATCCCCAGTAAAAGGCATTTATGTGAAATAAAGAGACACATCAATTCAGCTTTAACATCCATACCTAGTTCAAAGCAAGTACAAGTTACGTTTGACTTTGTTCCCTCCCCTGAACAAAGCTGTTCACATCATTCAGAGCACACGTGGATCAAGACCCTCTGGGGTCTCAGCGGAAGTCATGTGGTTCCAGTACTGCCTAAATTTCATCTAGTAAAAGCATCAAAAATATCTGCAAGTAAGAATGATGACTAAAAAAAGAATACTTCTAAATCTACAAGTTTTAATAAAAACCATAAGCACACCCTGTCCATGTCTTTTTTCATAAATAAGAACAAAAATATTACTGCTGCCACACAGACAAACTTTACTGACTTCGAGTGACAGGAAAATGAACTACCAGCAGGCTAACTGCAGAGAACTAGCATCTTCATTTGTCAAAGCTTTGTCAGCCAGCAGAAAGGAGGAAAGGAGGAAAGGAATTCAAGGAATACATTACACCAATCTAAAATTAGAAATCGGCTCAATAATGGAAGTATGCCAGCACTAAGAGCTACAAGGTTCAAGCAAATGCCCAGCCAGAGACAGCCAGAGACACTGGGAGGACAAATTACACAAAAGACCTTCTGGCAGTTGCACCCCAGCATCACATAAATATGCCACACACCTGCTTGAGCAGGATCCATCACCCACAGCAAAGCATGGATCATACAGCTGGCACTTTCTGGGTTAGATTCAGAAAGAGCTGTGACAAAAGGAAAAAACGCTACTCCTGATATTACAGCTGTATGCTCACTTTAAGGTACAGGCCTCTTTTCCTCTGTCACTTGATCCTGTGATGTCCATTTCCTTGGGCCACCAGAAGTATTTTCATTGTTTTTCCAGATTACTCCAAGCCTCTCACAGCTCGTGGTTCTGACTGGTCCCACATCAGCTTAAAGCAAGGGGAAGGCACAGAAGGCTTGCCTAAAAGGAAAGGGTCTGCACTTTGCACCTTTTTCTTGGGGGGTGGGGAGAAATGACTGTTCAATGAAGGCTCAAAATGCACACACGTGGTCAAATTCTCAGCGCTACTCAGAGCTGGGAAAAAGGATTTCTCATTGCTATTTACAGCCTTTAGCAAGGCATGTCATTTCTCAGAGCCTTCAACTGGGGCAATGACCTCACTGCAGTATTTAAGGCTACTGTGAGACATTATAAAACATAAAAGGTTATTCTTCTAGTTAGAGGTAGTTGTTGTTGACAATGCAGCTGCACATTTCTATCTTTTCTAAGGCAGAGTTAGTGGGTAGAGCTTCTAGCAGGCCCCAGTCACAGATCCATGCAACAATGAAGCACAGAATCCCACACTTAGTGCCTCTACCAACTTCAAAATTGGTTTAAAATGTTCCACTGTGACCATCACCGAGCATATTTGAGACTCGATTTGGAGTTTTTGGTGCTTTTAAGAGTTCTGCTGTTGCCAAGAACAAAGTTATTTTGTTTAGACTTTGTTACAAAAATACTCCCATGATTTAAAGAAATGTTAGCACTCCTGTCAATGAAGGAGAAACTCCAAGATTGACAAATAGGGAATGGTACAAGCTAAAGCTAGCCAAGGCAAAGGAGAACAGAGAATCCCAGAATCACAGAATTGTTAGGGTTGGAAGAGACCTCTGGAGATCACCCAGTCCAACCCCTCTGCCAAAACAGGGTCATCTAGAGCAGGTGACACAGGAACCCATCCAGGTGGGTTTGGAATGTCTCCAGAGAGGGAGACTCCACAATCTCCCCGGGCAGCCTGTTCCAGTGCTCAGCCACCCTCAATATAAATGAGTCCTTCCTCATGTTAAGGAAGAATGAGTATTAGCAATCACGCACCTGAAGCAAAGGCATCAGGAGAGCGTTGAAATTCAGCTTGGCAAAGAACATGCACCAATCTGATCAAATTTTAGGCTCTGGGGAAATTTCCATTTGTGCAAGGAGAGACAGATAAAAGCTGCAAGTGTTATTTTCTGAGACACTGGTAAGCACAGGGCATGTTTCAAGTCCTATATGCCAGTTAACCTGCCCATGGACCATCCCTCCAAATAAAGTATATGTGTTCCAGTCCAGAGCTGCAGGAGCACAGCAAAGCTTTCCCCTCAGCTGTGACAGAAAGCTTTGGGAGGGGCAAAGGAGTTGTCTCCATTTTGGTGTCTAATCACAGAGAAAGCTGAGCTTTCTTCACCTGCTCTCCAGAAGCAAGGAGAACGAAGAACAGTTTGAATTGCTTAAATATAAATAGGCTGTTCAGCAATAGGCCAGACAGAAAAGTGAAGGCTGTGGAGAAAGCTGGAACAAAGTGAAGAGAGACAGGCAATGGGAAGCAACAAGAACAGAGCTCGGCTGAACTGCCTAGGTCAATACAGAGATACAGGCACGAGTCAAGTCTAATGAAAGGATAATGTTTTGTCTGAAGTGGGCTGTTGAAAAATAACCTATCCACAGCCTGGAACTGAAGTGAATTCAGAGTCCCAAGTTTCTTTAGTCCTCTGCTCTCCACACGCCAGTGCAAAACTCACAGGGCCACTGTACCACAGCCAGTCAGCATAAAGAACAACTCAGCGCTACTACTGCAAATCACTTATAGTTCAAACTAGTGAGGCTTCTGCTGGGAGTTTAACGTTTCAGAGAGTGCTGATAATCCCAGTTAAAAATTGAGACAATTGCACACATGGGATTTAAATGCTTTTTCAGCATTTGAAAAGCAAAGCAAGTCCAGCTTGCACAACAGATGAGATAAGAACTAAAACTCTTAACATATGATGATATCATTTTAAGAAGTATCCTAATAAATTTACACAGAAGTTGAACCAGCTGGTTAATCATGGACTTTCTGACTCTTGAAGTAGCTGACATTCCAACCCGAAACATTTGTTTTTACACTATTTTATTGTAATGCAATTTATTTATAGTCATGTCTGTAATATTCTTTGCTACAGTAATTCAAAATCTAAGTTTCTTACTTAAAAAATTACTCAAGTCTGCTGCAACATTCCAATCCTACCTAAAAATTCTTGGCAGGTTTAGTCTTCTGAAAATACCAGTCTAAAACCCTTCTTCCTGCAGCATCTTGCTAACATATCAAACCATACCACTCCACTGTTGCTTGCCAGAGGCCAGGATTAAGTAGGGAAGTTGCTGTACTACTGCAGGAGGAGGAGGAAGTCTGTTTGGGCCATTAAAGCCAGAGGTACTCACCACTTTCCAGCGATCTTTGACCACGTAGTTGGTCGGGAGAATGTCAACCTGTTCCCCTCCACCACTCATGTTTGGTTCGTCCTTGATGACTGCTGCTAGGCACTGCATTTGCCAGCCAGAGAGTATCTCAGTAGCTCCCAGTTTAAATGAGCCATTTATCTGTGGGAAAAAAAAGGGGCAGGGGGAATGAATGACAAAATTATTACAGGTCCCAGTATAAGTACTGCTGCATTTCCACAGGTTTTGCTTATGACTAAATCAGAACCAGCCTTTTAGGAAAGAAGGCAAACTCACCTTGCAAACACCAGAGCTCACTCCATGCATAACCTGACAGACACAACCGTGCTCCAAGTCAGCAGCACGAACTAAAGGGTGACAATCACCAGCTGCACCATGCAGGAGTCCAGTGCTCTTGGGCTTGACAATGCAAGGAGAATCCAACACCAAAATTTGCAAGGGCTCTTAGTGTTACCAGGTGAAAAGGTCTTGCTTTAGCAGAGCAGCTGCTACCTCGGCAGTTTTTATGGTTTGCGTTGGATGACATCCAACAAAAATCAGAAAGGTTTGCCAGGTATTGCATTCAATAAGCCTAAAAAGTCTGAACAGGGTAGAAGGCCTGTACAGGGCCAGGGTTACAGACACATCACTGTAATGAACAGCCAAGCAGAGAAGATGGGGATCGTTAGAAAAGGCTTCAGCCCGGTATAAATTAGTCCTCCTCATACCCTACACACAGTGCTAAAGACGATCAAATTAAAATACAGAGAGATAAGCTGTGCCTGTGGTGTTCATCTTGCCCCTTTTTCCTGCCTTTATATGGAGCTCCAGATAGCCTATGCTGATATTAATTTTAAGGGTTTTTTGTTATAAATCTTCTACAAAAATGACTTTCAGAAACACATTAACTCGGCTTTCCTAGAAGAAAATGAATGAGACAGGCCTAATAAAAGATCTTTCTTAGATATTTTACTGGCTTTAGAAGTAGGCCAGATCTTGGCAATTCTATTGTCCTTCTCCCAAAATATGAGTATTTTCCTTTCTAAAAATGAGTGTTACTGTAGCACTCTGGTTGTAGACTTCGATTAACAACATAAATTCCAAATTTTTTAAAAAGGGTAGAGCTGGTCACTCAACCATCACACTTCTTCAGGTCCAAAAAAAGGAAAAAAAGTTACCAGTTAATTATGAGCTCAAACAGAGAAAAGAACTCATTCCCTAGCAATAAAAGGGCTGAGAGGGAAGGCTAGGAAGTGGCCAGCATGTAGTGTGCACAAGGAAGCAGCAGACAGAAGCATGTCAAAAGTGCAAGGCAAAGGATGATCAAACAAAACATGAACAAAAGATCTCAAAGAGATCTTATAAAAATCTTCACAAAAGAAGATTTCATTCCAGATAAAGAAGATAACTACATGATAAAAAAAGAGCAGCAGACTAACTCAGCAAGAGGGCTGCTGAGAAATGTTCAATCCAACATCTGCTAAAGGACAATCAAAATGATAGAAGAGAAATAAGAAAAAACTGGGTATTAAAGAGATTCAGAAGAAAGGTGCTGCAAAATGTTCCGAATTCTCACTGAAAGAGTCCTGCATCTGTATGGGGTAGCTGTACTTTCAATCATCAGGTACTGAAGAAACTGGAAAGAGAAGGTACCTGCTGTGTTTGGCAGCACAACATTGGTGCTTCTTCTTCTAATGAGCAAGTGGAATGCCATTCTCAGGCTCCTTTACGCTCACCAGAACACCTGAACTGGCCATCCCTAAGCTATCAGTGGGTGCTGAGCACACAACCTCCCTGCACATCACTGCAGGAGGCACAGGACAGAGAACCCCTGCAAAAATCTCCCTTTAAGGCTGGCTTTTCTTCTGGTATTTAAAGGAAAGTTAGTTAATTATAGACTGCCCCAAACTTTCAACATTACAAAAATACAAACCCCCCCACATTAACACACAGAAATAAGTATCCCCTCCCTACTCTTGAAGGTCTCTTCACATCACTTTAGCATAAGATTTCAGTCTGGTGACTGTGGTGGAAAGCAACCCCAAAGAATAATGTCCTTGGGAAAGAGGAGAGATTGAGCATGAAAGTGCACAAGCACTCAAAGCCAGGCAAGGTACAATCGCTTTCCCTGGTGCACTATTCCACTTTCCTTTATCAAAATTTCAATACATGTGTACAAAGATATCATGTCTGTTATTTAAAGGAATCTGGCTTTGAAACAGAATAAAATCCTCCTGGGCAGTACCATGAATAGCAGCCATTTGGCAATATGGAATTACAGAACTAAGTTTACAGATATGCTCTGGTATTGCCACAGTAATGCAGCTGAAGCAAATGCCAATTTAATTATAGTCCAAAACAAATTCCAAGCTGTTTTAAATCCCAGTAGCAGTGCAAATCTATACTTTATTCCTGAGGCAGTACAAATACTGCAGAAACGTGCTCAGGCCTAAGGGCCAAGCATTACCTACATCCATAGCAAGACCTAAAATGTTAACCTAAAGACCCAGGAGCCTCACAAGGGGCAAAGGAAGGAACGAAGTTGCCTTTGTGCAGAAACCATCAGCACATCTAAATCATGCTTTTAATTCATGCATTATTATAATCCCTTCTGAATCAAGAAAATATCATGCAAATATTGTTTGTCCGGCATGAAAGCTGGACAGAAAGTTTGGCCAGCACTATGCCAGAGCTGACTTTGCTAACAGAAGGGAAGAGGAAAGAGATAATCTGTGGAAGAGTATAAGGCACTACTTCTCCCCAGTATACAGCAGAGAGCATCATTTCTGCATGTTAAATGTTACCCAAGTATCTTAAACCCAGACACTTCACCACTCTCTTTACCTCTAAAATGTATCGACCATTGAATATAAAGAGACATAATTTAAAGTATAGTGACTGTGAAAACAAGAACTTTCAGTTTGTCTTTTCCTGTAGGAAATGGACAGGATGTCAAGAAATTCTTGTACCCTTGTCCCATGAAGTCATGCAAGGGAGTTGAGCAAGCCTAAGATACTCTAAAGCTGCCTTCCTAGAAATAGCAAGTGAAGTACAAAAGAAAGCAGCTGAGAAATAAACAGTGACAACAGTAGGACCAAATTCCATCTCTTGGCCAACTTCAGCATGAAGAAGTGTGAAATCAGCTCTTCCATACTGCCATCTCCTTCAGCCAACTACACAAACTTTACAAACATACAAACTTGATAGTTTTATAAATTTAGTTTTGGCCTTTATAATAAAAGAAATGCAAAAAACCCCATGTTCACCAGTTCACTGAAAGTGGCATGAGCAGTGTGAGGAGTCATTTTATATGCTTTTCCAGCTTTTATTCTCTGTCCTAGATACTCATTCTTGGCCAACTTAGGTCGGGATACTGGCCTAGATGGACCAGTGGCAGGACTCAGTATGGCCTGACTTGTGTTTTGGTGAGGTACTTCCAGCAGAAGTGTATACATAATATATATATGTCTCCTTTAGCCCTCCAAGGAGATCAGAGAACAAAAAATAAAGAATCAATGGAAAAAGTCTCATATACACAGTCAAATCACCTACCTTATAAGGTTCTCTTTCATGCAAGCAAAATTTTAAACAGCTTTATTGGAAAAAATATTTCCTCATTTTACAGGATTATAGCGCTCTTAAAATTAAACTTATAAATACCAAGCATGCTCTGTGGGAATTCCTAATGAATATATGAGATTTTCCCTATGTTGGCTTGCTTCAGTCTCAGTATACTGTGGTTGGAGTGCTCAAAATACAGCCACACTCACAAACATCAAGCTCAAAACCCATTAGACATGAGGTGGTTATTAAACAGCAGAACAAAGCTGCAGAATTCTGTCTCTCACCACCTTATTAAGGGTCCTGGATAATCTTAAGTGTCTTAATCTCACTGTGGAGGAATTGTAATATCCCACTTTATTTCAGGACACATCCTCACCTCTGAAAGTCTAGAAATTAGAACAATTTAGACTGCTGTAACCCATGACCCTCTTTACTTGACCAAATTCCCCACCATGAACCACCTCAGGAGCATGATCCACCTTAAGAGTGGATCCCAGAAGTGTTATGGAACACTGATGTAAACTACAGCTTTTTTTTTGGGTGAGACAAAGTTGGATGTCTGCAAAACCTAAAGAAGTAACCCAATAAATTGCAGTCTAGAAATCAGATCAATCTCCCTGCCCAATCTCCCTGCCCAATTCCATGGGAGGAACAACTGAAAAATAGTTGTAAATAGAATTTCAGCATAATTTAGCTGTTCCCAACAGGAACATGAATGAAACAGATGGGGTGGGGAATAAGATGAGAACATAACAAGTAAGACTGAGAATGCTTAGAAGTAATAAAACAAAAACCAGTGGACTTTCCAAGTGCCACTGCTCAGCAGCATTAGAGCTCAGTTAATGGCAGCAGTAGCTGCATAGACTCAGTGTCCCTCACTGTTTTTCCAACATCATCTCCTTCCAACACACAATACCAATTATAAAAATTAAATCGCTCACATTGAAGCAAACAAAAAACCCCTTAAATCTTTGTATAAATAAGTTGTACCATGCACTAGCATTCCGTTATGCATATGACAGTACGGGAAAGAAGCTGATTTAAAAAAATACAGCACACTGGACTAAAAACCTCTCAGCCCTGGAATATACCATACCTCCTGCTGAACTTGAAACAGCAATGAAAAACAAGCCATACACTGTTAGGGTAGGTCTGACAGCAGGACCTCGTAAGGTTCTGAATTGTTCCTTGAAGACACATCTTCCTTCACTGGCTGCCCCTGCAGCAGCAAACCCTGAGAGCAGGGGCTCAACTCCTACCAGCTGCAGCCTAAAGCCTCCTCCGTGACATATTCTTCTCACAGGCATGGAATGGCATCAGCCTTAGAAATTCTGGACTTGCTGTTCACAGCATTTCACTTTCTAGAAATCAAAACATCTAAAGGTGAGGTTGCAAGATGCTGGGACTGTTTTTCATCTTTGAACGGTTTATGACCATTATTATGGAGTGACTGGGGAAAACAAACAAAAAGAGCTGCAATCAAGGCAGACTGCAATCAATCAAGGTCCAGATTCTCTGCTAACACGAGGCTGCACTGAGCAGAACATACATATTAAACATGGTAACAGATGCACCTTGACAGCATTATTACGGCTACCCAGTTGCACAGCCAACTGAACTATCACTGCCTGCACACTGAAAGTAACAGCACAGGACTTGAGGAAATCAAACAAAACCCCCAAACAAACCATACCACACTGCCAGAGACTGCATTCACACATTACAGAGCAGTCAAACACACCAGTAATTTCTGTGCCAAACCCACCTATCTGCAGGGAGAATCAGCACAGGTAATTATGACAACAAATCATTAGGAACGCACACCAGATAAGCACGCCTACACTGCCAGGGGTTTATGTGATCCTAATCATCCTCAAATACATCTCAGCAGTAAAGTAAAACAATGGGGAGCAGGAGAATTTGAAAGGAAAGTCTATTATCTTCCACCAGCTCCTTGACAGAGTTGCTCCAAATTTGAAACAAGCAGAACATTAAATCCAGCACCTGGAAATCCCTCTGGTGTCATAACCAGCTCAACCTCTACTAATTTAACAGGCAAACATTATGGTTTGCTTACAATGAACATTTAACTGCAGCTTAAGTATATGTACCTGCAAAATCAGTATTAATCACTACTGAAAAGCTTGAGTAGTCTGCTGGCAGCCAAAACAAATATATCTGAATAAAAGTAAGAACTAAACAGAGGTTGTACTTATGACATCAGACTCAGCCTACACCTGACACACAGGGGTATGTTGTCACCACCTGATCCTGGACCAGAGTATGACCAAATCCTCAGGTAATGCAAAATGTCCCACCAGGCATGTCCCCTCCCTTCTCTCTGCTTTTGTGTAGAGCCTGTTATTCATCTTCCATCAAATGTGGCCATTCCAAGTCAGTTTTCAGAGTGGTCAACAGGACCTTCCTTGAGTTCTTATTCTTGGAGAACACGATTTTATCTTGAAAAAACAACTCAGGCACACAGTGAACTGATAACATCTGTTGCTCAATGGTCTCGTTATAACCTATTACATCAGGTTATTAAAAGGCCCACAGCCTGAGATCAATCACTTTAAACCTCCATTCCAGAGAAAGCTGTGTTCATCTTACCCATTCAAAAATTTTTATGATAGATGCAGTCATCATAATTATCAAGTATTAAATAAACTTGCCAAAAAGTTATTTAGAGTTTAGGAACACAGCAGTAAGTTCCTGATGGGAGATTTCATAATTTGATTCAAATTCTGGAAGACAGGGTATTTTGCTAGGAAAATTCATGTATCTATAGATTTGCCATGTAGACTTCATATTACCAAGCACTTTCATAATAAAAATTAGCATAAGTGGGGCAACTGCCACTTGCTGCACTGATGGCATATCAGACTAAATGAGACTAAATGGGACAACATTCTTCCAGTCTTCAAGCCCAATGCTGATCACAACAGAGATTCTATTTGTTATTACACAGAAGAGGTTTCCTGGGACTGGCAAAAACATGACAAATCATGCCAACTGTTAGTGACTTAAATTATCCCTCTACAGCCCTTCTGTAACCATTTTCCCATTTTTGTAAGGAACTCTTCCCCCTAGTTGGAGCATGCTCAGGGGAGCAGGTTCATCCTCCCTCTAATGCCTGCGAATCTACAGTTTCCTTCTCTGATCTTCTGTCTCGCCCCTTTTTAGTTTGCAGACAGCTGGCCAAGGAAACTTTCCTGTCTGACCATTCAGGACCACTCTGGGAGTCACACTGGCACCACTGGACTTTTGCACCCTCACAGGCTGTGTTCCTCTCGTGCTCTTCATGCCCCTTGCACGTGCCTCTTGGTAAATGGGGATATTTGGTCTGGGGTCTCCTCCTGTTTTATTTGGGTTCTACAGAGTCTCTGGATGAACCAGCCACCCAGCCCTTCACATCCCCATGACCTTTGATTGGCAAAGGGGTGGCACCAGTTCACGGCCCCTTGCCTGGGCCTCCAGACATTTCCTGCCATCCAAGGCACAACCTGCAGCTCCCACTGCAGCTGCACCCCCAGCTACCTGCACCAGGTGTGTTCCTCAATAGTTCTTCCTTTCTCTTAATTAAGCATATCTGCTAATGTAGTACAAGGAAAAACGAAACAATTTTGAAGTGTTGAACCACTGTCCTTCCACAACACTATTACAAATAACAAACTTAACAGAATTAAAACTAACAAGATTGCCAGAGGGTAGAGTCCAAGGTTATAAATTCCCATGCACAAATACTTAAGAGATTCTAAGTACAAAATCATGAAGGATTCTCAGAAGCCAGTCGTTTATCACCTGGCTGATTATCACTACTTGTTTGATATGAGAATGGCATATTCAATTTTCCTTACCTAAATCTTTAACTGCAAACTAGAAACACAATAAAACAGTACATGGACCTTCCCACAGAGGTTCTAATTCGGATTTCCTAAAGAATGTCTTCATTAACACTTTACCTTCCAGGCTGTACCTGCATTTTACATATGTACATACACTTTACCTTCCATATAGTGTACCTGCATTTCAGGTGGAGTGGATGGATACCACCGAGCACACTTAACTCTGCTCTTTGAACTCTTTGTGCATATAGAAAACATACTGGGGCAAGTGTTCACATCCATCCAGTAAGCTGGACCTCACTAGGATTTAAGTTCCTGGTATAGCTAAACACCTACCAAAGAGAGTTTGTGATTCTTTTTATATTGCTACATAAATTCCTGGAGCCATCCATACCCTTTGTACTTTGCTAGCTATTGCCTCTGCTCTCCCTTGGGCTTTATCACGAAACCATCCAGCCAGAGTGATTAAATATTTCTTTGCCAGAATCGGTTTTACCTCAATTGTCTCTATTCCATCATCATTTTGGGTTGCTTCCCAATTTTCCCACTGTCTCTCTTCTGCTTTTGAGCAGTCCTTCTTATACGTAGCCCTGGGGTCTATCAGATTTGTCCTTTGCCTCTGGTCACTGCCAGAACAGCACCTTTTTCCAGAGGCTGCCTGGCCTCAGCCTTTACAGCTGCACTGAGGAAGGCAATTCCTACAGATTCCTGTAGTGCCCCTGGCGTGGGCTGGGAATGCACCACAGCAATTTCTGCAGGTAACTGTACTGACTCTAGCAAATTGCATATTTCCTCTCCACTACACACTCTCTTCCCTGCTGATATGAAAAATTCCCATTCTTTCCGTAAAACTCTTGCTGCATGACCTAACCCAAAAGCACACCAAGAGTCCACACAGATGTCAACTCGTTTTCCTTTGAAAATTGTTGGTGCAGCAATGCCGTAACAGCTCAAGCTGGTGCCTCTGAGGAAGAGCCTCCAAGAAAGGAATCCCTGGGATACTGCGCCCTCACAGCCTGTTCACTGCTTCCAGCGGTGACATTTAGTATGTGCAATAACATCCTAGAAAAATACAAAAAAATTCTTGTACGTGCAAGCATGGTCTGTTTCATTTCTTTCTGCACTGCTGTGCGAGTCAGTTTCCAAGGAATAAGGGTGTTACCAAGATTATGGAGAGCTTTACAAGCTAGTCTGGACTGCCTCTGTAAAAGCCATTTCCACATGTGCTGAGGATGCCATCTAGTTCACAACTGTCAGTACCTGCCCGCACTCTCCCAGAACATGCCAATAATTGCTTCCCATCCAGGAGTTTTCCCATCCAGGAGTTAAGCAGCTCTATAACTGAGGCATGTGCCTTCTCCTTCTGCTATCAGATTTTACACTAGCTTGTTGTGTCAGGGAAAATACCCTAAAATCCAACAAAACTCCCAATACAAACAACCAAAAAACACACCAATAAAACCCCCAACAAGACTTTGAAATGTGTTCTTCTGGACAGACTCATTGTCATAAACTACATTTATACTTTGATCCTTAATTTTCCAGTCCTATGGCGAGTAACTGGATTTTGAGAATTTCCTATTACAGAACATATACAGTCAGAACTTGTTTCTATAAAAAAGCATCATGAACCTTATGCCATATTTTAATGTAAAAATAATTTTCTATTCATAGCTGTAGTAAAGTACTGGACAAGTAAATTTTGTACGTGGCTTGGTCAATGCTCATAGCAATTTTTCAAACCTATCTCAACCTGCAATGAGTAATTGCACATTCTGTGCTCAGCTTGCCAGAGTAAGCTGGCTCCTGGTGAATGCTTCTAATAATAAATACTCCACAGACAGAACAATTACTGGTTCAAGTCCAGCCTGGGATGTTTGGAAAGCGAAAAAATGTATGTAATCTCATCCCAATCAGAAACACAGGCAGCAAGGTTAAAGAAAATCTGTTTTGCAAAAGAAGCAACAAGCACACCAGAAATGCCAGCTCCTGAGCTGCCACCAGACTTGAAAAGAGGCTGCAGGACCTATGCAACCAGATAGCTCTGAGCCCTGGAAACCAAATGGCTCCTGTCATTTCCCTCAGATAACTGTCACAAGAGTGACAAACTACTTGACTACCTGCCCTTTGCATTTCCACCTTTTACATTTTCTTTTTTGTCCTGTTGGCTCAATGGACAAAGCCCCGGAAGCCTCATCTCTGCTTGACAAGCAACCACTCCTTATTTCTTCATAGAAATGGAGAACAGCAGAAAGAAAAAAGTGCATCTTCAACAAAATGCTTCTTAATACAACCAAACTCACACTCAGACATCCATGAATAAGCCATAGAGGTCATGCATACAGAGCAGAGCATTGCTGCAGAGAGAAGCACAAAAAAAGGGAGGCAATTCTGTCCCTGCCTACTGGTGAGAGACAGTAGAGTCCAGTAATTCATGCCGCACGCCTACTAAAAATCCTGGATCAGAAAAACAGGCTGGAAGGTGCCTTCCACTTGAAAACTAAACTCTCTAAAATGTATGGAACTTAGCCCAAAGAAACCCCAAAAAGCAAGGGAATGTAGTGAAGAAGTACCTCCCTACTATGAAAACTTAAGAAACTGAAGGGTTCTGACATTCTAGCTCATCTTCTGCTAGATGCTGAAGCCTGACAACTGCAAATTAGTTTTTTATGGGTGTTTTCCTTAAGGACAGGATCTGGAACAAGAAAGATGATAGATTCTCTTTTCAGACCAAGGTTGGGCACCTCTAAAAAGGCATGCTTTAGCTACTGCAAATTTTACTAAAAGCAAAAACACAAAAAAAAAACCAAAACCCCCCAAAAACCCAAAAAACCCAGCACCCAGCCAAAAATCACATTTTGGGTACTTAGACACTAATGAATGCAAGGTGAGACTTAATGGGAGTACTGTTACACCATATTACCTACATTACCCCATAAATCCTACAGATCCCAGTGCTGGATCCACATCTTCAGGTTCCTAATTAGCCAATCTAAAGATCTGCCTGAAATGAAGAGAAACAGTTCCCCTCTCTCCTCCCAGCTCTGAACTAGTGTATGTAGTATTCCACCATGAGTTCAGTGACCTGTACTAGCAGAAAAACGATTCCTCTTCCTAATAAACAAGGGCATTTCCTTGGCTTAGAGCTTCCTGAATTGGTTCATTGTTGGGTCAGTCAAATGTAAGCGGCAGCACAATGGAGGAGAAGTACCTCAGATCCATTTCAGCCTCAGTCAAGCTGTGCTCTGTGTTTGTCTCCACAGCAGGAAGCTCTTGGCCTTCTGTGAGATCAAAGGATTCAGTCCCTTCTGCTAAGAAACACTGGAGTAACTCTGCCTGAGGCCAACTTTTTTTTTTTTTTACCCCAAGGAAAACAAAATTTAAAGAAATCAGTTTGTTTCGATAACTTACTTGCACAACTCCTAAACTAGTAAATTTTAGAAGTCTAATGCAGCTAGATTCTGTTTAAATAATTCAAACCATAATGAGACCACAAAGTCTAAGTCTCCTAATACAATGTCACCACAAAGGTGACTTCTGTTCTCTGGCTGAGGTGCTACAGGAAGCAAACAAGCAACTTTCATGAAATGAGGGAAACAAGCCAGACAATTTATTAGAGTGTCCAATCAAGAGGAGCACTGCGCTGATGTCTCTGTGAAGGTGAAAGTATCGGACAGCTACACCACACCCTTGTTTCAGTAAGCAGAACAGGTATCAGGAATTTAAGCTGCATGTCAAGAAGCTACAGAGCAGTCACGGGCAGGAGCAGCACAGCAGGTGCTGGGAGACAGATTCTCAGGAAGAACCACAAGTTCAGGGAAAAAACGGGCTAAATTTTATAAAAGAACACCACACACACACAGACAAAAGAGCAGTTTCAGGATTATAAGGTATTTAAATAGAACCCAGAAAACCAAAGAGATGCAACAGGTTTCAGAGGTAAGGCAGGGAACGAGGATGTATGGATTCAAGGGTGAACGCGGAGCTACCCAGGTGCATTCTCCAGTGCGCCATGGAAGAGGTACACGGAAAAAGGCCAGGTCACTCCAGGGGAGAAGGAGTACTACATACTACTAAATAAACAGACAGACTCCTGGTAGATAAAGAAATAATTTTGTATCATGGCTAAATGGAAAAAATGTAATAGTAAAGCTACCCCATCAGACCAGAATAAAGAGGCAACAGTGATTTGCCATGTAAGAACAGATGGCCTGTGCCTTTAGGAAACAGGAGGCAATGGGGAACTTCAGTTTCCTCCTGTAGATCAGGATATATTACCAAGATGAATTTTTAAATATAACTTAAAAATAATTCCACTTTGTTGAACAGAAATGTATCACCTTAAAAAAAAAAAGAAAATTCTTTGTCCAGTGCAACTTCCACTTCATTTTATTTCTGACTTACTGTGCCAATAGAATATTTTTAGAATAGAAGATGTGTGCAAAAGAAGAAAACAGTACAAATGATTCCAAGTGATGATGTTCTTTCCTGATGATGTAAAAGAGATTAAGTAAATTCTTAGGGATAAAATCTACATATTTTCTACCCATACCTGGCCAGAGGCCAGCCAGCCAGTCTGCTAAATGATGGACAGATAAGAAATAGAAAGACTGACTGAAGGAAAGATCAGAAAGAAGATGCCAAAGATTTTTGGCTGCTGTTTATTTTGTAGAGCTCTGCAGAGGACTGGAAAATCAGTCTTCCACAACAGACATGTTTAGAAAAGTGAAGATTAAAAATTAAACTAAGTGGCAGGCAGAAAAGAGAAGCCCTGATTTATAGATCTATTAGGAAAGGCTAGATGCTTTTAGGAAGACTCAACAAGCACATAGGTATGTGTGGTATCAGGCCAAAGGCCTTAGAAATTAAGATGTTCCAGGATACAACTAAAGTTCCTCTAAAACTAATAACTGGCTACAAGAGAGGAAAACACATAGGAATGCAGAGCTAGGTTTCACAACAGAGTGCTCTTAGCACACAAGCCACACCTTGTGTACATAGAAAATCATTCAGGCCAACAAATAAAAAGGCTGAAAAGCTGCATCCTGCACCACCAAGGTGGTAAGTGGTGTAACCAGGGCAAGCACAGTGTGCCTGTCTTCTTAGCCTCTCCTTGAGCATCAGCTCTCGGTCACTGGTAGAAAAAGGACTGAGCAATCCAGGGGTTTGGCCTAAGAAGTTGAGTTCATGATCCTATAATCAAAACCTTTTCACCAGACATCAATGTCTCCTTATCCCTTTGTATTTTCCCATGACTGGGAGGCCACCAAAACTTTGTACCCAGGCAGCTCCTGGGTTGACAGCAGGCCTGACAACATCTCCTGCTGCACGGACAGAGAGGAACCCACTTCCATCTGCCACAGCTGACACCAGCTCTCTTTCTGAAGGCTGGGATGCCTCATTTCTTCCAAGAGGAAATCTGTGCCCACAGGCATTCTCTGCTCTCCACTGCACCTATCCGGCTGGAGCCACCCCAGGGTCCAGTTTGTTCATTTCATATTGCTCACCAAATTAAAGATGACACAGTTTGACACCAAAAGGAAAGGGTTTCCAAACACATCTTATTTGATTAGCTCTACAGTCCATCACGCTGTCAACATCTTCCTTCTCAACTACAAAAAAAAAACTTTCCCATGTGTGCAACTCTTGAGTAGTGGAGAAGGCCCAATGGAAAACAGCATGGAAGTAGGTAAGACCAAAAGGGACCAAGGGATTGTGAATCTCATGAAAAAAACCTACTGTGGCAGTTTTATATTTCCCCCGTCGAGTCTAATATATTGATGTATCCACCAGTCTCCAAAAAAACAGAAAAGTTCACATGAAAAACCACTTGTTACATTAATGGCCAAGCCACACTGCTATTGCTAGATTATTTTCCATATTTTTGGGGACAACTGTTGTGGCTCTCAACAATGTGATATGCAGGCACTGGGCACTGTTGTGAAGAAGACCATGGATTGGCCTGACCAACAAGGATTGCCACTGTCCAGTTCACGGCTGGGAAAACTCTCACATGCAAGGGAGACTCAATTTTCAGATGCACCACGTAGAAGTCACATCATCNGAACCAGGTCGCCATGCCTTCATAGCAGAGGGCAACACTCATTCTTAAAGCTTCAATAAATACCCAACAGATTCTCTCGCTCTTCCTCTGGACTAGGGAGGGAGGTCTCATAGCTGGTCCTCCTTATTCCTCTCTCTCAAAGCAATCTTAACATTTATTCCAACGGGATGGTGTCCCACGGTGACATTTAAGGGGATTTCAGGATGTTTCAGAGGAATACCCACTTTTTGGTTATCTTTGATGGAAGAAGGGGAGGGAAGCACTAGTTGTGTCCACTCTGTATCTTGCTCAGTAAACTAGCAGAGCTAAAACAGTTTTTTAGCAACTGCTTCCGCAGCCACTCCAGCAAATATTAGGCCTTGCAATATTCAAAACAGAAGATACCAATGAAGCCCACACACCTTTAAAAGTGAGGGAAGTTTACAAAGTCCTTGAGGATTCTATAAACACCTATTCCTCCATAAGGACCTATCTTCTGTCCTCTGCTCTGTTTTCAAAGTGAATCAATGTTACTGGAAGGTCACTATGGAGCTCCGGCAAACAAATCTAACCTAGGAGCTTCCCAGGATGAGGAGCCGCTCCCAAAGCATTTTTCTGGACCCTGCACGTCGATACACACATAGGTAAGGCAAAAAACTGAAAGGACACAACTGAGGAGGTGAGCCCACATCAAGACCCATGTGAGAGGAGTGGGCTATCTGATAAGCTCTGATGTGTCAATCTTTCTGTAAGAGAGAGCAAGAAATAGCATGAAGGGATTCCCACACTAAAGATATAAAAGAAAGAGGGGTTTGGCTCTTCCTGGATCTGTCTGATCATTCCTGCTTTGAAAGACAAGTGTCACCTCCTTCCACTGGAGGAGAGCTCCAGGCTGCCCGATGCAGCATGGAGATACGCTTGCCTTCACCAACAAACACTGGGGATGGAGAGGGAAGGAAATCCACACACGGGGCCATGAGCACCACTTCATTAGCACCAACCCTGGGGGATGACGGAATAGATTTCCTAGCACTAGAGACACTCCCTTCTGGAGGACCAACAGCATTGACAGGGATCTGGCTTTTTCCTTGAGGACTATTCCAAGAAAGAAAAGGTTAGGCAGGTGTCCCCAAGACTGACCCCGATAAAAGTGTGCTACAAGAGATTCCAGTGCTTTATTTCACCCGAGAAGAGGAACTTGGCCTACTCCTGAAGGAATGAGATTATCACAAAGCACACAAAAGCAAACAGCAGTAACAGCAGTGGATACCCCATACACCATTCATGAGCACAGCATCTCAAAAGTTTCTGATTCCACCTATATCACCATGAGGATGCTCCTAACGAGCTGGATGATCACTGGCACACAAAGGAAAAAAAGCCAAAACATTAACACATCATTCCTATTCCGCCCCTCTTTATACCCTAGAAAGAAGGCAGCACACTGAAATGTGGTGACACACTGACACTCCTGAGACAGAACTGACACTCTTTAGTCGGAGCACCTGTACAGGCACAGCACCTACAAGCATTGCTGCTGAGGGAGCATTAGCACGCCCTGTGGCACAACACAACACGAGGCTAGATTTCAGTCACAGAAAGTCCCCAGGGCTGTGAAAATCTCTGTTGTGACTCGCTGAGAAGTTTGTTGCTAAAAGGCAACATTTTCAGTGACGCTACAAGAAATCCATATGAAATGGTAGAATTAGCAAACCTTTCCTTCTATCGATCAAACCACTTTGCAAGCCTATGAAAATTCAAAATAATAGATTTGGTTTGAACTGCTCAGAAACATGATACCAACAGGTATTGAAGTCCCCAGCCCCAAAACTCACAGTGGGCCTTGAACTTGTCATGCAAGTAGCTGTCAGAGTGACTATGTCATTCCAGTGCTTCATACAGCATTCTGCTTCCCTGTTAATTCCTAGATGCACATCAAGGTCACGGTGTTCATCTCGAGAGTCCTCAGTGGGTCAGACCTAGGTTACCGGATACCTCCTCTCCCAGAACGCAGGGAAACTACAATGACTATGGACGCATCCAGCAATGTCAACTTGGGCGCCACAAGCAGTACCGACACCACGGCAGGAGACTCTCAGCCCCAAAGCTTCAGGAGACACGGCCACGCACACAGGAGCACCATTTCCACTCCGCCAAAGAGGAAAAACTCTCAGCCTCCTGCCTCAAACCCGAGAACCACGGAGTTATCCCAATGTAATGCGATGGAAGCGCTCCCTCCCCAGAGTCCTCTACGGAGCGGGCTGGCTTTCCACATGTGGCTGGACAGGCACCCGGTGGCCCCGGGCAGGATGCCGTGCCCAGCCCCGGGCGGCACCTGCCCCCTCCTGAAGTGGCCGACACCCTCCGTGGGTTTCCCTAGGGCCCGGCCCGGCACAAGGCCGCGGGTGCCTTCGCACCTCGGCCCCCGCCCGGCACCGGGACCGGCAGCGGCGGCTCCCGGTACCACCCGGCGGGGCCGCTCCCTCCGGTGGAGCCTCTCAGGGCTCGGGGCGCCCCCGCCCCTGCCGTGCACAGCGCAGCGAGGCCACGGCCCG
>VZTD01001495.1:0-39620 GCA_013397725.1 Rhagologus leucostigma | reverse complement strand
CTGTGGGACGGGCCGGCCCCGAGCGCATCCTCCCCCTCGGAGCCGCGGCGGGCGGCGGGATTCGCCCACAATGCACCGCGCGCCGCACCGACAGCATCAGCCTGACATCACCCTCGGGCCGTCCCCGCCCGGCCGGGCCCGCCCCGGGCCCGCCCCGCCTCCACCGTCAACCGGCACCGGGCACCGACTGGCGGCACTTCAGCCGACTGGTGCGGCTGGGCACCGCAGCGCGCCGCGACTCCGGGTGCTGGGAAGCGCACCCGCGTGGGAATTGCCTTGAGACCGGGAACAGGACCGGCACTCCGCTGCCCCGCCCTGGGACCAGGAACGGGACCGGCATCGGCACTGCCAGCGCCATCACGGGCCCTGCCAGGACGGGGACTGGTGCTCGTCTCTGCGCTGGTGGCATCAGCACTGGCATCGCCAGCATGGCCCTGGGCACTGCACTGCCCTGGGACTGGGGCCAGCGCTGGCACAGTCTGCACAGGGCCGGGTGACTGCACTGTTGGGACCAAGGCCAGAGCCAGCACATCTGCCTGAGGCTGGGCATTGCATTGCACAGGGACTGGCAGCGTCACCACTACGGGCCTAGCGCTGCCCTGAGCTGGCAGTGGAGTCAGCCCCAGCAGTGCTGGCCTGCAGCTTTTTACTCCAGTCCTCTGGGGCCAGGGTCAAAAAAGGACTGGTGCACTCTGCTGCACTGCAAGTGGCAGCATCACCAGAGCCTGGGCAGGACACTACACTGGGACCAGGACCAGCTCCACCAGCACTGGCCTGGACACTGCACCATCAGGATCGGAACCATTCCCCATCCATACAGGGCCAGATCTTGCCCTGCCAGGGTTGGGAACAAGCCCAGCAGCTCACAGCTGGGTGCAGCACACAGAAATGGCTCAGACAAGCAAGCCTGTCCCTCTGTGCATCCGAGTAGCGTGCCTGTCCCTGCGCAGTTTCCCTGTTCCCCTGCCCTGAGGGGCACGGCTGTGCCCCTGCTCCAGAGAGATGCCATTCTCCCTGTCCAGCTCGCTGCCAGTCACGTCGTACTTGAAGCACAGATAAACACGTGGCTCCTGCGGATGTGCTGTGCAACGCTCATGGCTGTGCATTCTTGTTCCCTTTTCACTGCAAATCGCCCATATTCCAGCTGGTCCTCACACCTCTGTCCCAAACTGGGTGGGCACATCTGTGCCTTATACATCTTCACAAAACACACTGCAAAGGACACTGCTGCCAGACCCTCCCCGCAACATGCTGGTGCCTTCTCCCTGTCCCCATCAGAGTGGCCCAGCCTGGTGTTGATCTATAGATGGAGGTTCCCATCTGTCTCATGAGTGGGATGTCACACCAGCTTCCACAGGGCTGCAGTGCTCCCCAGTCCCTTGTGGGACATATCTCCTAGCCAAGATTCTCCCCCCACCAAAGCAGTCCCTTGGGGCCAGAGTGGTAACACAGGGGATGTTACGAAGATTAAGATACCTGCAGACATGCTTGTGCCAAGGCAGACTCACCACAACCATGGCCGCCCCCAGCCACTCAGATCAGGGAGAAGAGGGCTACCAGGCCCCCACGATGCTCCTCCACTGGCTGGAGCCCCCTGCACTGAGGACTGGCTCAGTGGAAGCATTCCACAGAGACTCCAGGGAATCTCCAGCCCTGTAGCAGCTCACCCTGCAGGTCCTAGGCTGTAAGACACAGGCAGCTGCACCTCATGCTGAGGTTCCTGTCATTCCAGGTATATGCTTGAGAGATGATTGGCAGTTGCCATGTGGGCTCTCCATGCTGCCAGTCAAGACCTCATCACTTGTATTCCCAAGCACTGGTTCGTGGTGCTGAGTCTGAGAGGCAAAGGAAGCGGGCAAACCAAAATGAGGTGAGGCAGCTGTTATTCCCCAAGAGATCATCCTACTTCTCTGTATCCTTCAGATCTCTCTTTCACAGTGCCGGTGGAGCCCCAAGCACAGATCCAGCAGCAGAACTGGATTGAGCAACAGTACCAGTCTGGAGGGGGTGGAAGGGTTTGATGCTGCAGCCTTCAGTCCACCCTCAGGTTGGGCAGCCCCAAATGCTGCCCGAGAGGAAGCCAGTGTGATGCGGAGATTCATCAAGGACTATCTGGGAAAAAGCACATAGCAAACCCAGTGTGGGCTGCTGATGCAGGAGAGGAGCCAAATGGGGAAGGAAGTTCTGTGTTGATCAGTATCAGCAGCAGCACTGAATCCCCTTGGTTTGAAATCCAGCCTTGAGCAGAAAACTCTTGCGAATGGGACAGCTGATGGCCTGGCCTGTATAAAAGCACTCTAGTTATCGGGATATTTTTAAGTATCGTTTTTCTCCCTTGTCACTCACTGGGCATTTATTTTTTTATTACACATTCATAAATGGAAGTGTGGCGAATCTATATTTTTCACACAGTTTTGACCTTTGTTTCAGGTGTGACCAGATGTGAGCAGATCTGACAAAGATTCACATCCCAGATTAGCTCAGGTACTCAGCTCCTTCAAACCTGCTGCAGTTCCCGTTGCTTTGGACACAAGGTCCATGCTGATCTGTCAAAGTGGTACCCGAAGAACTGCATTTTAGCTTTATTTCATCGTTGGTCTAAACCTCCCTCTAAGCCTGCTCTTCTGCAGATGGAGCTGAATGGGCTTCGAAACCTGCTGGAACAGTGTCTCGGTTTGAGACAAGTTTAGGAGGAAACATCCTGTAATGAACGTCTCTTCGTAAGAAGGCAGGTTTCAGCACTCCCTCCCCCACCGACACGAAAGGAATTTCTTGGATGAAAGTGAAAAAACTGTTTATTTAACAAGCAGAATGCTGGCAGGGCAAAGAAAAAAAATGAGTAATGTTAGATAATAAACCTCCTCGATGGAGAGAAAGCTGGTGGATTCAGAGTTCTGTCTGTAGCTGGCTCAGCCCCTCCCGAGGCCTGAGGCTGGGATGCGGCGTCCCCGCAGCCTCCCCACTGGTCCACGGGGTCCGATGATCTGCTTCTCAAATCACAGCTAAGCCAAACAGTTCAGAAGAAGAAGAAGAAGGAGAAGGAGAAGAAGAAGAAGAAGAAGAAGAAGAAGAAGAAGAAGAAGAAGAAGAAGAAGAAGAAGGAGAAGGAGAAGGAGAAGAAGAAGAAGAAGAAGAAGAAGAAGAAGAAGAAGAAGAAGAGGAAGAAGTTCCGAGGATTTTGGTATGCAGTCCTGGGAAAATTTGTTGCCTCAGCTAACAGGCTGGCTAAAAGCAGGAAGGTGCTCCCTCGGCTCTGCAGCGGTGAGAACGCGGGGGAGTGTGTGTGAGTCCTTGAACACAAACCGCGCTGAAGAATTTGCCTGGCTTCTCTCCCCCCTTTTCCTGCTATTCCAGCTTAAAGCTATGGGACCCATTTCTGGGCATAAAGAAGACAATAGGGAAATACAGTATTATCATAAAATCACCCCAAGACAAACAGCCACCTGGGAACATGTCCAATTTAATCTGCAGGCACAAATGTAGCTGAAAATGATCAAAAGATTTTATTAAAATCTGGGTTAATTGTGACTTGGGAGGATTTCTAACACAGACCAGCATGTACTTAGCTCTGTGATGGTGTTTTTGCCTGGCTCTGGCTTTCTTTGTGGAGTCAGATATCAACTGTGTGCACACCATGTGAGAAGACCATTGGAAAGGACAGTTAGGAGCAGAACAGTGATAACCAAGAGACAGTCCTGGACTTCACAACCTTACTATTCTTCTTTTAATCATTAAGGGAAAAACACGCGGATGAGCGATTGAGAAACATAACACCTCATTGAGTAAGCCTTTTCTATACTGACAGGAATCAAAGATGAGGCCAATAAGGAACTGCTGGTAGTAGTTAAGAATAAGAGTAGAAAGATGTGGAAAGTTGGTGGGTTTTGGTTTTGATTTTTTTTTTAATTTTTTTTTTTGGTATAGCTCTGTCAGCAGACATCTGCAGCCAAACTCAGCCCCTACTCAACCCACTACTGGCATTGCTCATCAGTGCCTGCCATGATACCAGCACAGAAGACCCTTAATCCAGGCCAAGATCTGCAGCTATTCAGCAGCTATTGATTTATTAAAATATGGCTATAGATCTAATATCAATATCCACCTGAGACGGACAAAGACTCTCTAACTCGTTAGGGTTAGAAAGTGTATGTTTAATCAGCGCCAGGAAGCTGCAGGGATCTTTCTCAAACAGACAGCTTCCAGGTTACAACGCAATACAGAACCTATTTATCTATAACGATAAGGCATATTTAGCACAGACACCTCCCATTCCCCGCTTCGTATGGAAATTAGCAAAAAGTCATTAAGCATGCGCAACTCCTACAATAAATTGAGTCAGTGGTCTTAAAAGTGAGGAGTGGGGTGTTCTGATGAAGTAAAGGCTTGTCTTCCTTGCTTTGACCTTCTTGCCTCCCTGGTTTTTGACAATACATTTGACCTTGGAAGATTCCCAGTTCCCTCCTTTACTACTTTTGAATAAGTTGCAAATGGAAGAATTAATATCTGTCTAAGCCTTCCTTTGAATTTCTCCTTCAAAGATTATTAATTACCTATTATAGGCACAGCTGAACAAACATCAGATAATCAAAGCCTATTCTGTACTTAACTTCCTTGACTAATCATTAATTTCTTTAATTAAGTCCAGCTAAGTTTTGTGTCCTTTCTCTATTCTAGTTAATTTCAGAAAAGCTAGCTTTTATTTAAAATCTATATATTTAAGTGTTCAAAAAAAACCCCCTATGTTTCATTACTACCTGCTAAAGTCTCCTGCAGGGCAGTGAGATTGCCTGGCTGGTCTGGGAGACTGTGCCAGGGGACTTGGCTGTATCAGGGGATGACTTCTTCTGCCCTGGCAGCCACAAGGCCTTGGAAGCTGCCACACAGAGTGGCAATTTCAGATCACAGTCACCAGACTTCTCCAGAGCTGGGACTCCATAATGCCACAGGGCCCTAAGAATGGAGAGAGACACAGTGAATGCAGGAAGCAATTCTGTGACCTGTCTTTTATCCAGCACCAGCCTTTCCTGGCATACTCAAAATACTTAAGAATGAGAATTGCTGTAACAGCCCTTGGTTCTCAAAAAGTCAACAGCCTGATGCCAGCCTTCACTCACTTGTTCAGAAAGAGCTAGAACAAGTAGGCATTGCAAAAAAAGAGGGGGACTCTTCCCCCCTCTCCTCAGCTCTTTTGGAGGCAAGAAAGGAGATTTGGGGTTGTGCTTGTTCTGCCCAGCAACCCATCTGAATGGGGTGATCAGGTGGTCTCCAGACCGGATTTGGGTTGTGTTGCTGCTGGCCATGGTTTTCTCTGAGGAAAAAGGCAGCCAAAACTTGAGAGCGGGGGATGTTCTGGTGCATCATGAGCAAAACAAAACTTGCTGGTAGAAAAGGAAAATCAGCCTTGGTGGAAGAAAACCAGAGAAGGGCACCATTCTCAGATCTCAAAGTCTGCAAATGAAGCAGGTAAGCTTTAAGGCCAAATAATTTAAATTCATACTTTATTTTTTTGACAACTCGTTTGTTTAATGAAAAACATTCCTCTGAAACCCTGAAAGGGGTGGGATTTGCATATAATTCATCTTTGATAAAAACCTTTTGAGCAATCGTTGGGCAAACCAAGTGAAAGCCGAAGTGCTCTTCATGGCCCTGTCTGGCGCCAGGTGGCACACGTGCTGCTGCCTGGAATTTGGGGCTTGGGCAAAGCGAAAGTGACAGTCAAAACACAAGGAAGCAGTATCGAACTACAGCAGCCATGTGCTAATGCCAACTTTACAAGGAAATTAAAAGTGTGTTTATTCTTCCTTCTTACCTATAAAACACAGTAGAAAAGTTCACCCGTGTCAGAAAATCACACACAAAAATCACACACAAAAAAGTGCCTGGTGATATTTTTAGAACAGAAAAACACCATTTGTCTCTACCCCTGCCAGAAGAAGCTTCGTAGCATATAGACTTATTTCAAGTTTTTAATTTTGAACATGAAATGTGCTTTGCCTACTCAAACCCTGGGAGTGAGTAGAGTTGGTGCTCAGGTAGCTTGGTGCTTCTTAAGGATGCCCAGACCATGCTCCTCTGAGCTTTCAAACTCCGTGCTGGGAGGCTGGACCAAGCTGTCTAAAAGAATTAGTTTCTTCATTCCAGAAAAGAGCGTGTCCCTGCTATGCACAAGGAATAAGCTGTTACCTGCTGTAAAACCTCGCTACTCACTGTTGAGGGTTGCACCATGAAGTCGGGGTGAAATCTGGTCCCTAGATTAATATGTAGGAAGAAGTGTTGTGATACCAAAGCCAGGACTTCCACGCTGTGGTAATGATGGTGCTCGCAGGGCTGCCAAGCAAAAAGTGGATGTGTACCCCGCTTAGAGACATCCCATTCTGAGCAGAGGGGACAGGGTTATGACACCTGTGTGTATCGTGGTGTATGAGGGAGGGCACAATGTGTTTGCCACCTGCCCACGAGCACAAGTACTGTCTGTGCATGAGGACTGTGCCTCTGGCCATGTTCATTTTGTGCTCAGTGTCCGGGTGCGTGGTGATGGACACCGGCTGGAGATATGACAGGGTGCGTGTGTGCCGAGAGTTGCTTTTCATGTTAAAGTGCCTGGCTGTACCTGGGCACCCGTGTTGTGGCGGTGAGGGTGTGAACAGGGGCGCACGCTTGCCTGCACGTCCGTGCAGGTGATACCCCCACAGAGGGAAGCGCTGGGTCTATCTCTCCAGTTGCAGGCGTATCTCTCGGGGTGCTCCCGAGAGAGGGCAGGATGTCCCTGGGTGCAGGGTGCCTGGGGGTACGGGGTGCTCCCGTGTGCGGGGTGTCCCTGGGCGCGGGATGCTCCCGGGGGTGCGGAGTGTGCGGGGTGCGGCGCTCCCGGGGCCGCCCCGCCGGGGCGGCCCCTCCCCGCAGGCGGTCTCTCTCTCTCTGCTTCTCTCACGCTCTCGCTCTCCCGGTCCGGGCGGGCGCGGCGGGGACAGCGGCGNCGGGCGGCCCGCGACCCCGCCGGGTTCTGGGCGGACGTGGCGCGGGGGTGGCTGCGCTGGGACAGTCCCTTCCACACGGCCTGCCAGCCCGGCGCGCCCGCTGGTTCCGCCCGCTGGTTCCTCGGCGGCCGCCTCAACGTCTCGGGTAAGGCGTCCCGGCCGCGCATCCCCCGCGCCCCGGCGGGGCCGCCCGCTGCTGCCGCCGGGCTGGACGGGAGGCGTCCCGCGGGGCAAAGTTTTCGTCAGCGCCCGCCTTTTGGGGGAGAAAGCGAGGATTTCGGTTGGGCGGCGCTGGGAGGAAACAAGCCGGGAATTGCGAAATGCTGGAAGCGGGGAGAAAATGCGAAGCCTGGATAACCCTGGCTAAGCCTCTTGCCCGGGCGGTGCCTCGCGGGCGGCCGCCCTTCGACCTGCGGAGATCGGCCGCAGCACCGTCGCTGGGATGCCCAGCTCGGGCTGTGCCGGCTGCGGGCGCCGGGTGCTGCCCTGTCCCGTGGTAGCTCAGGATGATCCACGTGTGGGGAACGGTCCCAGGCTTCTATGGCAGAAGCCGCAGGGATTTTTTTTCTTTTAAACGGGGATCTTGGTCTTTTCCTCCAATTTCACCACTCAACATGAAACAAGAGTAAAATTTGCCGTGGCTGCCTTGACTGCCTTTGAGTTTTGTCCATGCCATATCTGCCTTGAAGGCTCTTCTGTGCTGCGGCCGTGCTTCATCCAGCGGGAGTGAGCCCCAGCCCCATCCGGGGTACCACTCAGTGGTGACGTCTTTTAACAGGGATGAACATTTCTGACCTTCATTTCCCGTTCCTGGGAGAGGGCACCGGTTCAGAAGTGCAGTAACTGTAACATCTCTGGCCACTTTTTTTTGACAGCAGAAGTGGAAACCCTCCTCAGGTCTTCCAGAAAACATAAGGGACTGTCTCCTCCCAGGGTATGATGCCCAGCAGTGGATCCCAAGCTTATGGAGATGCGTGTACAGCCTTGCGTCCAGCACCCAGCAATCAGAGGATTTTAGCCAGGGTTTTGTTTTCCTTAATTCCTGTTGAAAGGAAGATCTTGTCTGATCACAGACTTTAGGGATCTATTTCTTTCCTCTGTGGAGTGGGATCAACACCTTCTTCTGGATGCCATGTTAGGTCTTTGACATCTAGATACTGCTTGACTTTGGGTCTGGTTCCTCAGCAGACAGAAAATGCCACTTAGTTTTCTTTGCATACGTAAAAGGAAATCACAGACCTTTGAAAGAGATGCACAGAATTAAACAGGTTTGCTGTTGCTGGTTTTCTTTTCAAGCATGGTGAAGGCAATACTTGGCCACAGCCAAGTGGCTGTTTTTCTTTTAGGAGGCTCTGATTTTGTCCTTTCACCTCTTGATTTGAACACTGGCTGCAGAAACATGGCAACAGTTCAGGTCCATGATCCAGAACATCCTGTGTGCACGTCTCCCAGCACAGCTGAGCCATGAGCAGTTGAGTCATCTGATGCTTTTTGCTTGGGGCCCTTGCAGTAGGGTTTTGGGGACCTGTGAGCTTCAGTGCTTTTGGATTTATTGCTCTGTAACTCCTGGCCAGGAGAATAACCTGGCAAACTACTGCATTTCCCACCAGGACACATTCTCAGGAGCATGTCATACTGAGATGAATTGTTTCTGAGCATTGTCAAGGAAGCAAGAAAATGTATGGAGAAACCATTAGGGTGTAGTAGTAAGGGGAAGGTCACTAAATTCTATTTTGTAAAATGAGCTAAAGGCTCTTGTAAGCCTAAGATCAGGAAGGAAATAATAGCATTTGGCTCTGGTTCACCTGCTGGTTCTTACTGAGCGCAGAGCTAAAGCTTCCACTTGGCTCAGCCAGGGCTTTCTGCAACAGAAATTCCCTCTGCAGGCCAGTGTGGCTGCTCATGAGTAAGAAACGTTGCTTGGGCAATGCGTGCCACTTCATGTGATTCGCTGTAGCGTGGCACATTATGTGAGGGTGTAGCTGCAAGGAGCTTGAAGGTCGGAGTTGCTGCTTGTTGTGGACCAAGCCACAGCAATGAACACAGGTAGAGGAAACCAGTGTATAACTGCTTAAAGCATTCCCCATTAGAGATTTTGTCCTCTCGTACCATGTTAGGATGGCTTCAGAAATGGCTTTGTCTCCTTTATTTTTATAGTACTGCTGCAGGGTTTTACATTAAAAATAAAAGACTTTAAACAGCTGAAGAATGCTTTTTCATATTTTTGAGACTAACACTTGGTCTTGCAATGAAATGTGTTAAATTCTGAGGGATTTCTTTCTCTGTGTGCCTTTAGGGGCTCATTCCCACACTCTGTGTGGTGGTGAGATGGTGTGATCACAAAACAGCCAAAGCTACTACAGCACACAGCTTTTGTTGCACTTAATTTATCTGGAAAAATGAAATCCTTTCCCATCAGTATTAATATTTCCAGGAAAAATGATCTGAAATCCAGCAATTTTAAAAAAGGTTTTCTCCTGAGTTATACAGCAGTGTCCCTGACTAGTTGCCTATTGAAATGAAGTAATTGAAAGATTACAATGCAATAAGTAAGTATCATATAGGCTTGGAATTAATACTTTGCAAGGATGCTCTCTAACTATCAGGCAGGTTGCTACTGGACATGCAGGAAGGTTTCTTTTGTGGATTCTATAAATTTCTTCAGGTTGGGTGCTCTCCCTAAGTCCTCTGCTTTAAGTTGTTGAGGGGGAGAGATGCACCTTTAAAAGGTAATTCTATACCTTTAAATTTTAGGAGGTGGAGTACACAGCCTGAGAGACATTAGCCTTTCCCAGAGGTCTGGTAATTTGTAGATGTCTGAACTTTGAGTTTCCCATAGATCCTACAGTTTTAGATATTTTCCGTTAGCTGAGATTCAGCTCTTTGTTATACCCTGGAATAAAAATGTTTCACATGAGCTTTAATTAGAAAATCCAAATGGTGCAGTGCTAAATATGCCAGCTGGGGAAGACTGTCCAAGTTCTGTAGTGAAATGCTGCTCTGGGGAGCAAAAACATCAAAAGGGTGTCTTGTCTTTGTGCTGCTGGGAGCAGGGGAAAGATTTGGGCTGGCTTAAGCTTAGCCAGTGGAGCTAAGCTGAGCTGAATTGGCCATGGCCTCTCATGGGTACCCATCTCTAAGGCAGCTGTGCCAATTAAATGTAGAATTTGTTGTATAGCTTTATTAGAGCTGCAAATGCTCTCAGTTCCTCTGTTATACATTAGTGTGTGCCTAGCAAACTAAAACCTGATGTTTCACCTTGCACTTGCTTGCTGTTGCACTCGGCCAAGCTAAGTTTACAAAGCACCTTTCCATATGATCAGACTTTGTCTAAATCTTTGGGTTTTTTTACAGTAAACTGCTTGGATCAGCACGTCGAAAAGTCTCCGAACAGAGTGGCTTTGATTTGGGAGAGAGATGAACCTGGCACTGCAGTGCATGTCACATACAGGTATGGCACCTTCTCACGATGCCTGGCAGTGTGGGGGAACAGGAAATGGGATTTTTTCACCTGACAGTTTCCCTTTTGCTTGCTGGAGATACGCATGGGAGAATTTCTGCGAGCAGCTTCTGGTTTCGGCAGAGCAGCAGATGTCTTGGTGCAAACATCCTGTGTGATGCTTGATACTGAGCCCTGGCTGGAGGGGATTTTAAGCTCCCCATGTTCCTCTTCCCCATCCTTAGTGCAGTTTAGACCTTGAGGCTGCTCTGAATGACACTGACTTGTAATTGATGCTATAGATTGTACAGTTTGTTAGAATACAGCAGGTTTAAGCATATTTCTCCTTGCTATGTGCCCTCATTTAGGAGACAGTCCTGCCTTTTCATCATCTCTGTCTCTAGTGACAGTTAAATGTTTCCCAGACTTGTACGTTCCTCAGTGCATGTTTTAGGGAGCCGAATGTTTAAGCTGCTGAATCTCAGGGAGCCAGATGTTTGATCTGCTGGATCAGCAAGCAGAGGAGATGTAGAAAGTCCTAGTATCAGACCTTTACAGAATGTTTTCTGGAACTTGTTGGGATTCCTAAAGCTCCTTGGGTCTGAATAGGTTCTGGTGGTCTGATCCATCTCCAGAATTTATTAAAGCTCCTGGAAACATTATTCATTGGAGTGAGGAAAGTGGTCAGCAGGGTGGAGTAGGTGAAAAAAATAACTTTGAGTGGTTAGTGCTCCATGCAACAGAGATATATTCCTGATATAAATCTGTGAAAGGAGTGCATTGGTTTTAACCTTGGTATTGTTACTTGACAGGGTGTTTAGGCCCGTTATGATACAAATATGTTGTAATGAACTGGGTAGCTTGGCTAAGTGCTTTTGCTTTTTGCCATTCTAGTGGTAAACATGGAGATGGAAGGGAAGGTTTCTACCAGAGTTTATGTGTGGCGTGTTTTTCTCCCAGGTTTATGCACTTTTACCTCTCTATGCCTCAGGCATGAAAACTAGGGATAGGAGAGAGGTGAAAATTGTGCTCAGATTAACCTGATAAGGGGAGCAGCCTAACAGATGGCACAGCCTCATTCAAGGCAACTCCAGCCTCCCCCTTAGGCTGCTATTTGAAATGTGCTGAGCTGCTCCAGACACTCAAACATCTTATCTGCAATCTCTGGAGATAAGGGACGGCCTTTCTGAACAGCAACAGAACTGATTTTTTTTCCTGGCCGTGCCAAAATGCATTTGGAAGGTAGTATATTTTCAGCCTGTGGAATTGTGATTGCTGTGACACAAACACAAGTAACCCGTGTCTGCGAACTGAACCCCTCTTTGTGCAGCCTTACAGAGATACAGTAACTGGTACCAGAAAGGAGAACATCCAAGTGAAAGATGTATTGGCAACCTCTATTTTCAAACTTCTGCCTGTCTTTGAGAGCCATGTTTCTGTTTCTGCCTGATACTCTGGGTGAGATGTGACTGCATTTGAGTTTCTCAAGACACTTTGGTCCTACCACGTGGTAAAACAGGTCACTTGGTTCTCTGCTTGTCTCGTTAAGCCAGGAATAGCTTTGTTGAAAACAGCAGTACTGTATGACTATTTTGTCTTTTCTGTGGTCTTTGGGCTGCATTTTTACAGGTTTTAAATGGGACAGGAAGCTTTTTCCATGGTGTGTTGGCAGCGACCTCCCTTTGAGACAGAGCTTAGTTGAAAACCTTTTGCAGTAGGGCCTTATTTGAGCTAGAAATTTTGTGAGGGAAAGCATATCAGAGAAGGAGGTGGCCCAGGAGCTGGGATGCTGGTTGAGTAGTCCTTGGTGAGCCTCCTGTAGCACATCAGCCTCAGCATAAAGAGGGAATGAGAGGGATGCTGGACATGTCTTGGCAGAAGAGAGAAGACCCTTTCCTTAGGATCTGGATGTGCTGTTAATGGATAGCAGCCTTAGAGTAAGGACTTAGCACTCTAGGAAGCCAAAGATTTTAATTTGGGCACGGCCTTATGGACCAGCTTTGAGTAAGGTCATGGATTCTCAGCTGGGAGAGGGCTCTCCAGGGCTTGTGTGCAATGTACTGCAAGGCACCCGTTTTTTGCATTATCTACTTTGCAAAGCTTGCTGCTGTGAGCTGCTTCTCCTCAGAGATAAGCCCTGGGTGACACAAGGAAAGATGCAGCTGCTGGCCTGGGTCCTCTGCCTTCTCCTCTGGGGAGTTGTCAGGGACGAGAAAACAGCTGAGTGCTGGCCTTGTTCCCATGACAGCCTGCAAAGGAAGAAGGTGGCTGTGCAGGAAAAGGGCTGGATCAGGCTTTTTCCTCCCTGAGGAAAGGAAAAACCTTCATCAGTGGACGTCCTCCATGCATTGGCAAGAAACACAGCTGCACTGGAAAGTCCTGTCCCAGCTAGCTCATCCTTGGCAGAAATAAAAGCCTCAATTTGCCTCCGCTGTGGGCAAAGAGCTGGTGGGCTGTGCCATCATGTGCCTACATCCCTGTGCACACTTGTCAGCAAGGTGGGTTGTGTTTGTGCAGCGGAGTTCAAGTGCTCTGTGCTAGGAGAAGAATCCAAACATCCGCTGGTGGGCAAAGATACACAAAGCCATAGGTGAAGCATTTCGGTTTTGCACCAAGAGATGATGGCTGCCCTTACAAACTCAGTTGTGATGATCTTTTTCACTGCTGAGTTTTCTCCTGTCTCTCTAGCTTATGCAACTCAGCCTTTCAAGAAAAAAAGTTCACCGGCCGTTCTTGCTTTTTCCTCCATCTGGGTTTCAGTTCTATCAAGTATAAATTTAGCAAAATTTCAAATTATCTCTGGTTTTGAATGGGAAGGCAAGAGACGTGGTTTTTTACTGCTTTGTGACAACAGGGAATACAACCTTCCTGGGCTTTGGTGGCTGCAGTCAGCAAAGTGGGGGCAGATCTTGCAAATCAGTTATCAAGAAGTTCTCCAGCTCTCCAGAGGCTAAACCACCAAAACTCATTGATAGGGCAGTGGCTTAGTAGCAGGACTGTGGTGCTGTGAGCTGACAGCTGAATTTGTTGTCAGAAGGGTCCAACCTGACTGGGAGTGTTTGGTCCTGCTCTGTGGACACTGTCAGGGCCCAGGGCCTTTGAAACATTGCAGGGGAATTCCCCAGTGCATTGCTGAGCGTGGGTTTTTAAAGGCACTGTGTCTTATAAAAGCAGGTGGAGTTGGTGGCTGGAGCTGTTGGGTTGCAGCCCCTGTAAGTTTAACCACAGGAAGTGTTGAAGACATTAGCTGAAGTTATGCCAGCCCTCCCCCTCTCTGACATGGAGTTATTCTCTCTGGTGTTCCCTGGTTTACCATGGTCTCTACAGTTTATCCCCCTGTGACCCAGTGGATCTGCAAAATCCCATGGCTGTTGTCAGTGGGAGCTACGGGAAGTGGGCAGCAGAATGCATTAGCTAACCCGTTTTGCAGAAGGGCTGCAGGTCTCAAAAGGAGGGTGATCACTCTGGTGCAGAAAATGTTGCTGTCAGGGGGAAAGTTCAAAATGCAAAACAGAAAGTAGGGAGAGAGAAAAGCTAAAGGACCAGAAATTAGGGTCCTAAGTAGGTGGGAAAGAAGTGGTTGGACATCTTCATGAGCAACATGACAGCTATACCTTTAAAAAACCAACTGATTCCTCAGCCTGAGCTAAAATAGTTCAAATTGTATCAGAGATCACAGTGAAGACTGTAGCTGGAAGCCGTGATGGTACTTACCACTGACAGCAAAACTCTTTTCCATCTTTCCAGAGTTGCCTTTGTAAGTTGAAGTTGCGAGTAAATCTTGCCCAGGCTTTCGTCTTTCCTCATCCAGGACAGCTCATGGATTTTTCACTTTCTCACCTGAAAAAGGTTGCAAGGGGTTTCCCTTGCCTTTGGGTCAGGATGTCGGCAGGAAGGCTGGGCAGTTGTGCTCTAATGCCCAGTTTGGACACTTGTCCTGAGTTTTCAAACATTTTCAGCCTAATCCACGCTATAGTTCCAGGAAATAAACTGATTGCTGCAAGAAATACTCAACCCAGCTTTTGTGCCATGACAGCAGAAGAACATGGATTGGGCTAAGTCTCTAAAACAGGTACCATCAAAGCCTGTATGTGGCATTGAATGTATTAGGAAAAAGTCTACAAAAACTTTGCAAAATGCTTCCCAAAGAAGGTCTTGATGCAGTTTTTTTTGGATGTAAAAAGAACTGTCTTCCTTTGTTTAGAAAGCTGCAGGCTGTCTTGCTGTGGCAAAAGGTAACATCAGACTTACTGGAAAGCTGTTTCTGCAAAGCATCCCTGAAATGCATCAGAGAAGTGCCACGTGGTGCTGATGGGTTTTACAGAAGTTGTTCCAGACACTGCACTGAGTGATGGGCTCTGGAAACACAGGCACAGCTGTATCTGAGGAGGGATCTGGGAGAAATGTGGTCTGTCAGTTCTTAAACAGAGATGTAAGGACAGGGAGAGGAGTGCTGTGTCTGTTAGATTAAACAGAAGGACTGGCCTGAACAATGATCTGCTGGCTCTGTTGGAGGGCCAGCCTTGTAGGTCTCGTGCTTAGAAGTGATGCTGTGGTAGCTGAGGAGACGCCTGCATAGAGAATGATGAGTCTGGAAGACAACAGGCTCAAAGCCTTATTTATGGGCAAAATGGAAGCACACCTTATGTAGAGAGAAACAAGAGTTAATTATTAATTTTAACCCTTAACACTCGAATCTTCTTATTCAAGTTCTAAATAATACAGAAAAAGAAAGAAAGAGGTCCTGCTGGTTACCACATTTGTTCAGCAGCAGGTCCATGTGTCTCTTAGTGGTCCTTTGTCTGTGTTCGTTAATGCACCTGCCATCTTCCTGGCTTGCTTTGTTTTAAATGCACAGACTGGATCTATTGCTCTTTCTCCTTTGCAAATGGTCTCCTCTTCTGGGTCCAGCTGGTTGCTGCTTCCCCTTTCTCAGCTCTGCTCTGACACTACCCACTGGAGCAGTGTTCTGCTGTCCAGTTTGTTCCCTTATTTGCTCTCAGCTCTTACAATTTGCTTTTGCAGAGGATCCTCAGACTGTTGTGCCGTGAATTGACTCTGCAGTTTCTTGTCTGTCTCTGTCAAGAGGGGCTGAGCACTTCCTTCTGCTTGCAGCACATTTCCTTCTCCTGCAGTGGCTCTGCTGAGATCCTCCTGCTGTCTGCCCTTCTTGCACAGAGGGAGCTGGGTACCCTGGGACCCTCTGTGTGCCCAGTGGCTTTGTTCCTCTCCAGTGGCTACTCCTGCCTGTCTCTGCTGAGCGCAGTGCCCTGCTCTGAGTGGCTGCACCTCCCAGCCAGCATTCCATGGCATTGCCTCTGTGTCAAGGGTGGGGCACTGCTGGGTTTGAGGGTTTCAGTTACTCTTGGCTCTTCTGACCTTGTGTGATGGAGGAACTACAATGCCAAGCTTGACAGCAGTAGCACATGGGGAGGGCAATGATGGCTGTGGTTTCCTCCTGCTCAGTTTGTTTAGGTGCAGTGACTCTGCAGGATGCTCGCTGCTCCCCAGGATGTGTCTGGGTTAAGGACTGGGAACGTGTAACCTGCTGGCGTGTACCAATTGCCTGCCTGTTAGATAACAAAATGTGTTTGAAGGAGTGAGGGAGTCAAGGGAAGGAGATTCCTGATGCAGCTTTTCTGTTAACTCCTTTTCTTGAGCTGGAGGGGAAGCCTGACTTGCTGCCACAGGAGCCGGAAGACATACCTGATGCTCAGGGATTCGTGGATTTCTTTTTGGAGTTCTTGGCTTCACCTTCTCCTTGTCTTTTTGTCCATTCCCCCATGTGCTGCACCTCCAAGGGACCTCCAAGGCTTTTCTATCCCAGCATTTCAGCATACAAAGAAGAGGCAAATAGGTCTGTAGGTAAAGACTGATCCATGTTGTCTATCACCTTACTTATACACTTTCATTAAGCAAATGTTAAATTGGGGTTAATCATAAAAAACAATGAGAGCTTCTGCCATCATGGTCACTGTGTCCTGAATAAGCAAGAGGAACAAGAGGAGTCATGGAGTTGCTCGGAAAACACACTGGCATTTCTGTATAGGAGAAAGAGGCTGCAGCTCAGAAAGCACTTGAGTATTTTCCATTGCAGATAAGTAGTTTTCATTTTACTTTCTCACAGCTGTCTCTCTGGGGCTTGTTTTCCTTCATGTGCTCTGCAGTTGAGCAGCTAAGTTTTGTTTTGCCTCTTTGTTATTTATCCACACTGAGATTTTTATTTAATGCAGCATTAGATAAATTCCAGACCAGAAAATGTGGCCTTTTAGGACACAGCACCAAACCAGTGGTTGGGTGGCAATTCATTATTGCACAGAGTCGCTCAGTTCGTGAACTCAGTAAAAGCAAAATAATAACTCTAACTGACTGTGCACTGCCATGGTCATGAGGGGCTTGGGAAGAGGTGTTCAGTGTTGTGCTTTAGAGTTTAGGCTGATCTCTAAGGCATTAGGGGGAATTCAGTCTGGGGTGCAGTTACTCAATTTCTGCTTTCTGCAGGCTTGTGGTCACTCTGCAGGGGCAGCTGTTAGCAGCTGCTGCCAGAGAGCAGGCACTGAACACGTCTGGCCACCTCTCCGAGTTCAGAAATAGACTATTTACTTGATACTACAGCAAAAGTCTTAGAATAAATAGTATGAAATGCTGTGCCTTGGATTTGAGGCTCGTTTTCCTTGTCTTCTCTCTTGGTTTAAGACAAGTTAAGGGGTGGACACTCTAAAAATTAGTTATTCTCAGCCCACAGTTTTGGTAAGACATTTCCAAAGCAGAGCACTTCAGCTTTGTCTATTTCCAACTTGCAAGGGTTTAAAAAAATGAACAAAATAATTTTTGATGAACCAGAAACAACTTTTCATTTTAATTGCAGCTCAGCCACCAGTTGAAAATTGGGGTTGTTTTGTAGCTATGGCCAGTTCTGGGAGAAGAGGATACGTAGGATAAGGATTCATGCTTTCAGCTTATTAGGGAATGCAACCCCCCAAAATTAATTTCTTTGCTAACGGTTATGGGGGTTCCTGGTGGTCTAGCTTACAACCCTTAAGGGTTCACAGGTGGCAGGTTGATGGTGAACATGCTGGAGAGTAGAAGATGTCTCTCTTCTCTGGGCCTTGGTACTCAGAGAGTTCGTGAACACAGAGGACAGTTGTCATTCCTGGCAGACTCTGCCAGTCTGCTCCTCTGAGCTGATGATTGGCACCAGAAAGAGTGCTCTGCTGTCCCTCGTGAGCACCTTGTGCTGCACCTCCTCCCTTGGCATGAGACCACTCCTCACCTGGCACAGTATCCTTTGTTCCCAAAGCCCTTCTACTGCAGGCATACAAAGCTGTTCAGTTCATGACAGCATCTTGGTGCCCAGTGTACCTGCAATTGTGTTATCTCCTGTTCAGGCATCAGAATAAGGGCATGTGCAAGCCCTTGCCCACAAAGTGCTTTTTCATTCCTTAGAGGAATGTTTTTGCTATTGTCACCGTGTCGCAGCAGTGAGTCCCGTGAAAAGAGCCTTTGTTCCTGTTCTCGGTGTTCCCGAGTTTCTCTGTGCAAGAGTGGCAGCAGTACCTGTGTTCTGCAAGGCTTTTGGGCTGCAGGTGATCCAGCTTTGATGAGAATCTTGTAAAATCTGCCCCTTGCACAAGTGTCTCCAGACTTCTTTTCTACCTTGTGCATGCAAATGTGTTGCTTACCCTTGCAATTTAAAGAGAAGCTCCTGGTTGTGGAGGGCTTCCAGCTCTTGCCCAATGTAAACAGTGCTGGGAGTCTTTGGAGAACACTTCCATTTCATCTTGTGTTTATCCCACTTGTGTTCCCAATAGCTTCTGACTGAGCCTCATGGGTAAAAAAGGCATCAGGTGTGGCTGAAATGAACCCTGATTTCAGGAGGCAGCACGACAGCCCCTGGCTTGCTGGCTGCTGTGGCCACATTACAGCCTGGCAGCTCTGGGCAGCGCCTGCAGCTCTCTCACACCTGTCCTTCTGCAGCAAGCACCACTCTGCCCTTTTTTCTCCTCTCCACAATGGCAGGAGCAGCTTGGCTACCACCATGCCCCAGGCTACCCTTTTTTAAGATGCCCTGTACTACTGAGATGAGGTCCAGAGGTGATCATGGTGCCTCACTCTGTCCAAGTTCATCTTTTCTTTGCTCACCCCATGTAAAGCAGGTTGCGCAGTCACATGACAACGTTCCTTCTGTGCCGCAGGGAACTTCTGGATCTGACTTGCCGCCTTGCCAACACCCTGAAGAAATATGGGATCCAGAAAGGGGACAGGGTGGCCATCTATATGTCTGTGTCCCCCTTATCAGTGGCAGCCATGCTGGCTTGTGCCAGGATTGGTGCCGTTCACACCGTGGTCTTCGCTGGATTCAGCGCCGAGTCCTTGGCTGGGAGAATCCTGGACTGTGAGTAGATGCACACTGGGTAACAAACGCCTCTGTGACAGTGCTCCAAGGCATATCCCAACCCCTTGTTTTCTTGGCAGAGAGTTTCTTGGTTCATTCTCGCCTAGTAGGACAGTTCACTCTCCCCTTCAGAGTGCAGTGAGGAGCCTTTTCCTGAGTGACATAAGCAGTTGTCCTCTGGCCTTAGAATACTTAATAAATTGCTTAACATTCAGTGTGCACTGGGTTATTGCTTGAGAGCAGTGAAGCTGGAAGGGAAACCAGAGCTTAGGGATAGGGCCTGATTTGTTCTTTTGCAGTATAATTGCAGTGTTTCTTTGATACTCTTGCACAGTACTAATTCTGCATTCTCAATTGTGATCCTGTGATTTATGTATAGTACTGGAAGTGCTGGCAGCCTGTCCCTGCTCTGTGAGCCCTTGTACCAGCAGACAGAGCTGTTCTCAGCCTCAAAGTACTTGTGTAGTGTGATTAGGTAAAAAGTGATGCTAAAAATAGCAATAGAAGAGAGAAATGCTCATGTACTAGCAGTCACGTCAGTTTTCTTTGTGGCTAGTGTGAGGGAATAAGTTTTACAGAAATTGTCATGTTTTTTCCTTCTTTTTAGTGGAGTTAATGTGCAGAGAGCAAGTACATGTTTTAGTTATCCCTTGCACAGGGAACTGGGAAGAAGCTGTTCTGCATGTCAGCTTTGCAAGGCAGGGATGGATGATTTAATTGCAGTAAGTGACACTTAGGCTGGATGTTGGGAAAGACTTCTTCATGTTTGTGATAGGCATTGGAGTGGACTGCTGGGGAAAGGGTAGAGTAGATGCTGTTGGAGTGTTTTAGGAAGATTGAAGGGATAGCTGTCAGAAGTGGTTTAGCTGGACCCTGCCTTGAGGTGGGGGAGATAAACAGCCTATGGAGGTCCCAGCTACCCTTAATCTCTGTGTGTCTCAGGTTTTCAAGTGTTTTCATCGGTGACACTGACTGGTTTTGATTGACAGCAGTTCTAAGTATTTGTCACGCATGTTGTCCTATACATCACCCCCAAAGTAATGAAAGTTGGGTGGGCATACTAGCCTGGAAGACAGGCTGGCATGTCTGCTTATTCTTTCTCTTTTTAGCTGGATGCAAAGCAGTTATCACATACAACCAGGGAGTCAGGGGAGGCCGAATCATAGAGCTGAAGACAACTGTGGATGAAGCTGTGAAGAACTGCCCAAGCATCAAACATGTGTTTGTGGCTCAGAGGACAGATAACAAAGTCCAGATGGGTGACCGTGATATTCCCCTTGAAGAGGTATGTTGTTGTTGGATAACTCCTTTTAGGTCTGAGTGTTGGCTAGGATAATCTTTCTCTCCATATGTGCCTTTGGGAACTGAGTTCTGCTCCTTACAGCATCTGGATGTTCATCCTCAAATGGACTGCCAGTATTTACAGTCTGCTAGGATTGTGAGTCGGAGCAGCTGAATCTATGTCTGGTTTATGTCAGCATGGGCAGGGGCTATGCTGCTCCGTTTCAGTAGTCTTGCAAACAGTGCTGAGATTTAGGGAGTGTTTCCTGAGACCCAGAGGTCCCTGAGACCATTGTGGCTTGTTGTTATTTTACTGTGTTCAAACACTGTGCTATGGATTGCATGTGCACTCAGACTGGACACTGTTGAAAGGCAGTGCAGGAATGATGAAGTTCCTAGAGAGCCTTCATCCAGCCCACGAACAGCGTGGTTGCCCCACGGTGGGATAACAGTGATGGCTTGGGAATATTTAGAGCCTGTGCTTGCTTGGGAAGAAAACAGCCATTGTTTTTATGTGTTTAGTTGGCACACATGGGACTCCAGCCTAATGCAGAAGTAGTTTTATCAGTTTGCTGGCAGTAGTAAACAGGAACTACTCATGCTAATAATGCCTGGAAAAAGCTAATCTGCTGGCAAGATAATTGCTCAAGAGTTTCTGTGCTGGTCACATGAGATAGGAGGAAGTACTAGTGGAAATTAAACAGAGAAGACAGGTTTTATTCAGAATTGTCTTACTCCTTACTCCACAAAGGATGTTGTGATTATTTTCCTTAGTCTGCAAACAGCCTGAAGTGCTTTAGTCATCCAGGAGCTGAGCTCATCCAATTGTCAGTTGTAGGGTCTGAAACAAAACAAGAATTAAATAGTTAATCGTGTTAACTGTCGTTACTGATCTTTACAGCAGCTGTGCTTCCCAGCTCTTGTGCAATGGCTTACTGCAAAATTTAAGCTCATGTTGTAATGGAGCATATGACGATTCCATCTTTGTTTCAGGAACTGGCAAGTCAGCCTGAACTGGCAGTGCTGAAATGTCGTGAGAAATACCTGAGATGAGCAGCAGCGCTGTAACTCAGTGCTGTAACTAAGAATTACACCAGACTTTGTGAACTCTCTGTATTTTATTAAGCTTTGTTTGTCAGACACTTTTAAACAACTGGACCTACTGATGGTAGCGTTCACCTGTAAATACAGTGTGTTTACAGTGTATACTCATAAAAAGGCAGTACCAAGAAATTCCTCCAAGGAGCCACCTAATAACCCTTGCAGGAATCATTATTCATCAGGACAGTACAGGGCTCGAGAGAAGCTCTGACACAGCAGGGCATTGCATCCTTTCTTCCGGTGGTTCTGACTGTAGGGGTGAGGAGAGGATCTCACCCAGCTGGCCAAACAGGGGAGTATGAAGAGAGTGACAGAGGCAGGAGAGTAAAGCTCTTCTTCTCCTGGGTAGAAGAAATTATAATTTGAGGATCAAATGGCCAGGCCAGTCATCCACTGCTGGGGCCAGGGAAGGGAGGCGAACACACAGCTTAGCTGTAGCACTACAGTTTTTAGAGGAAAAGGAAGGTACTAAGCAGTACCCAGTCAGCCTTGCTGCTGCTGTCAAGTGTTTGCAGTCACATTTTGGATTTCTACAAGCAGCTTGCAAAGGCTTCAAATGGAAACAGCTATGACTTACCATTTTTTCCCCCCTGAAATGTTATTTTATCTGGCCAGTTCTCCTTGACTTCTCTGCCCAGCAGAGGTACTGGTGGAAGGGTTAGATGCTATGCACCCACAGGAACCTTTTCACTAGGTGAGCCCATATAAGCTATGATATATCCATGGACATTTACGACGGGCAACAGCAATGGTGGCTCTTGTCTCTGGACACTGTTGCCATACTTACAGAGGGAGTGATGGTTGGCTCCATATAGCCAAAGTCTTTCTGTCATTGCCACCTTTTCTTTCTTAGGAGATGACCAAGGCAGATTCCGTCTGCACTCCAGAGAGCATGGACAGTGAAGACATGCTCTTCATGCTGTATACCTCGGGCAGCACTGGGAAACCCAAAGGAATCGTTCACACCCAGGCTGGATACCTGCTGTACGCTGCTGTCACACACAAGGTAACTCAGCTGCCTCCTCCGGGAAAGGTTCACTTACCTTCCGGCACTGCTAACAAGAGACACCTGGATCAGGGAGGAGTGCTGTATTCTCTGCTTGCTGCCCACTTGGCTTATTGGTTGTAAACAAGCTGGAAAATGCCGGAACTGTGTAATTAATCTTCAGGATATGTTCTGAGGAATACGATACTATGCAGACCTGAACCTAGAGTTATGAAAGCAAGGAAATGGCAGTGCTGCTCTTGCATTTAAAATGTGCCAATTCTGGCTGCCCAGAATTTGCAGCTGAGGAGATTTTGGTAAGTATCTTACTGGCATTGGTAATGTGGATATTACTGTAGTATTTTGCGCTGGGATGCTGAACTTTTTTATTTCAGAGAGGATCTGGACTCTTAAAACAGCCTCTTTGCATAGTACTTTTTATGTGAAGAAAAAAAATGTATTTCTCCTCTTGTGGTTGCACCTTTGTTCTGCTTTTCTGGGTGATCTAGGGAAAATGTTTTAACCTCCTTTCTCTTGAAAATGAAAAGCGTCAAGGTACTGCTTCCTGAAGCTTCTGGTCTGAGCTCTGCATATTTAAAGGTAACAGTGAAATGAGGAGAGGACTGTGGTGAAAGATCTCCACCTGGCTTTAGTGGTATCACCCTGTTTGTAATCACACACAATTCATGTGAGGGTTTTCTTTCTTTAGGCTGACATGGTTGAATTTTTAGAAAATTTGAATTTTCAAGTGTCAGACTTCTCTGCATGAAGGGCATTTGTTACATCAGCTTTTCTAAGTGACAGTATAAACTCCAAGGCATCTCTTTCTTAGTCCAGAAGGTAGATCTGCACCCTGGTGCATTTTCTCCATCTGCAGAGTGCATGAGAGGGAAAGGCACTTGGAAAAGTAAGGTGAGAATTGTCTTTTCTAGGTAGAGGGATCAGCTGACCTGTGTGATCTCTGTGGTCTTTGCACACTCACATGTGACACCCTTCACACACACTCACGGGGTTTTTTTTTAGTTCTGATCCATAAACCTGACTCCTTATGAGTCAGGACCTCTTCACCATATGGAAGAGGAGTTAGATTTACAGTGAGAAGCATTTTCCATATCAAAGACAAGATAATGAGTTCTCCAAGATCTTTATCTTGAATTTGATGAGCAAGGAGAGAGTAGCATCTGGAAAGCGATGCATGCATGTAGAGAAGCTGAGCAGCTAAGAATATTTCTCAGAAAATGTTTTATGGGCGCCTATCAGTTCCTCCAGATCTCTCATGGAAATATGTTGGTACTGGTGAAGGGTCTGAGACTCTGTGGTCTGTAGTTTCCCTGTGACTCAGAATCAGTTCTTCCATGTGGACCACCTGGAGCAGGCAACCTTAGGTATCTAAGGCTCTGAGCTTTGGTGGTAGCTTTGTTGCTCCAGCTGAACAGCTGCTGGTACAGCCATGCTGCTTGTATGTTTGCAAAAGTGCCAGGAGCCTGGGAGCCCTGGTGCTGGACCCTCTGACTCGCTTCCTCACCTCGAGCTGGTCTTTGTGTGGCTGTGTCCCACACGCCTGGCTCCATTTGCCTCTTGCGTTCTCCTGCTCCCATCTGGATGCCCAGTCCAGCACCTTTCCTTTGAGCACCTGCCAACAGGAAATCAGCTGGCCTTACGTTTATCTTTGCAGTATGTGTTTGACTACCAGCAAGGCGATGTTTTTGGCTGTGTGGCCGACATTGGCTGGATCACAGGACATAGCTATGTTGTGTATGGACCACTCTGCAATGGAGCCACCTCTGTCCTGTTTGAAAGCACTCCAGTGTACCCTGACCCAGGTGAGGAAGTGGTGGGAAAAGGTTTGGCTAGACATGGCCATGTGACAAAAGAGGTGTAGAAACCCATCCAGCGTGACCTGCCTGCTCAGGAGAGGTAAGCTCCATTGCTTTGGAACATGCGTATGCAACACTCAGGAACATCTGTGAATCCAGGCTAGGAAAAAAAAAGTTGTCATTGCTTTTACTCTGTACTCACAGTAGTAGCAGCTCCAGCTTTGGCTGTTAACCTTTCAGCTGAGTGTTTGCAGCAGTATATCAGTGCTGGAAGGGTAAAAAGACAGTGTGTGATTTTGCAGGTCGTTACTGGGAAGTGGTGCAAAGGTTGAAAATTAATCAGTTTTATGGAGCACCTACGGCAATACGCCTGCTGCTGAATTATGGAGAAGAGTGGGTGAAGAAATATGACAGATCTTCCTTGAAGGTTTTGGGTTCAGGTAAGGGGTACGAAATCTTCATCTGAAAAAGACAAGGGGTTCTAGCTGGTGAAATGAAGATGCCAGAGGAGCTCAGCTGATCACATGGGATGTGGTTAGAAAAAATATGATAAAGCAAGCTCTGCGTCTGGCTTTTCAAATATTTTCTCAGCAGAAGAAGCAACAAAATGACATTTTGGGTCCATTGAACTTCTGTGTGATTGCCTTGTTTCCTAGCTTGTTTTGCAGGATCACATTCTTGGCTAAAAAGATTTATCTAATGGTAAAGGGCATCACTTTGAATTTTACTGGCATAGGTAACCCAAGCAGCATTTTCCTGCATTATTTTCTGTTCTGGAGATTCTTACTGCATGACCTGCATTGATTAGTTACTTTCAGTGATATTCATTGTTTGCCTTTTGGTCCTTCTGGAAAAAGTCAGTCCTCAGTTACATGAGTGCATTGCAGTCCTTTGTGCATCCCAGCAGAAGTGCTTGGAAGCATTCTGCTTGGAGAGCATGCGTTCAGCTTGTTGTGCACCAGGAGGGAGAATGAACTGCCTGCAGTCTCCTGGGTCTCAGGTTGTTTTCCTTCTTGTTTTGGTCTAGTGGGAGAACCCATCAACAAGGAAGCTTGGCAGTGGTTCTACCAGGTGGTGGGAGAAGGGCGCTGTGCCCTCGTGGACACGTGGTGGCAGACAGGTAAGAGGCAGCTTTGGGGGACACGGGGGACCCTGACCGTTGGCAGGTTGCTGGTGGGGAGAGAGGGATTAACATATTTCAATTTGATCCAACAAGTCTGTCAAAAAAAACCCTCCTGGCATTTGGATCAGCTTTTGAAAGTCACTGGGGAGTTTCTGCGCGTGACAGCAATGTCACAACATGTAAAAGCAATAGCAATGTTGGGTTTTTTGTTTTCCTCTAGATGTTCTTTGATATCTTGAGTGCTGGAAAATGCCAATTGCTGCTAGAAATATGAGGTAGGGATTGAATTTCTGGGCAAAGCTGGCAATAGTGAGCTTGAATTGAAAAACCCATTTTCAGTTCATCCAACTGTACTGACCTTGTTATGGTCTTGCCATGCAAAAGCACTGAAAGCACCACATAACCACAATCTATACTTGGGTGTGCTTTGTTTTCATTCCTGGGAATGGTCAGAGGAGGATGGAAAACTAAGCTGTGTAGTCAAAAGGACCTTGTGCAACTGCTCTGGCAGATTGGAAAGGACAGAGTGGAGACTTGCTGGCTGCCCATCAGGTGGCTGGAGGGCAGTGGCTGTCACCCAGCAGGGCTGCTGGGAAGCATCTTCTCCCATGATTGAATTGATATTCTGTAGTTGCTTTGGCCCTGGACCTTTGATGCCTGAAAAAGGATGCACTTGTGTATTGGCAACATGCTTGGCCCAGCTGTGTGCATCAGTTAAGGTTAGTTTGCTGTGTACAAGCTGCTGGACAGAGTGACTGGCTGTCACAGATGCCAGTCCAGTTGGAGCAGCTGGCCTCTGCCTCCTGGCCTCTCTGGCCAGCAGCAGGGAAAGGCCACGTGCTGTACCCAGACTGCAGTTGTGCTGCCTGGTGGGGCCCTCTGCTCGAAGGAGTCCTGGAGCTCCTTCCTGGCTCCTTCCTCAGCACCCAGTCTTCTCTTTTCTGGGCACCAACACTCAGGAGTTGCTAAAGGTGCCTTGCAATATGTCCTTCTGAAGTCGTGAGATCCAGTTTGCCATGGAGACAGGAGCACAGCTGCTGGCATTCTGCCTCTGCTGAAAAATAGTCTGAAACTGCCATTGAGCAGAATATTCATCCCCTTTCCAGTCAAGCTGCTCCTGATTTCATCCTTATTCCTGCTAGCAGGCTCTCTATCTCAGTGTGATGAATTTTCTTCTGGCACACAACCAAGTTCCATTTAATCCGGACCAGACTTGCAGGCCCTTTTTTTTATTTTCAGATTTGAAATAAAACCACCTCAGAATTCCGAGCAGCAGTGTTAACTGCTATCTGCTTCAACTACTGATCTCTTGAATCTTCTGGGTTCCTACATGCTGAGCAGAAGGAAAAATGACTGGCTAGGTCTTTCCTCATCATATGCTTTCCTCCTCTCTGCTCTGAAAGAAAACGCCATGGAGAAACATTTGATTACTGCACATTGACATAATTGAGAAGAATCCAGTTTTGCCCTAACATTTTTTGGTTTGTTTGTTAACTGGTGCATGCAGTGTTCATGCTGTGTTGTCTATTTCCACCAAAGTACAGGGTTAGATCTTGTATTAAACTGTATTTCTCCTGGGATTTTGGAGCAACAACTGTCAGGTGAGAGGTAAAAAAGCATTCACTGGGCAATCTGTTAGTGCAGAGTGCTTGGTCTTACCTTGAACCAGGCATAGTTTTGCAGGTAAACAGTTACCAGCTCCTGGAAGCATAATATAATGATAAATATTCATGACATTGATCTTAGTAGAAAGTGGAATCAATCTTTTCCCACAGTTGATGCTTTAATAAAGAGGAAGCCAAATTAATCTTGGAAAGATTATATATGCCATTTGAACGTAAAAGGAGCGTGGGAAGAGATCACAGGAACAATGTGATGGATGCTGGCTGTGGTCCTGCAGTGTCACTTTCCCTATACAATTTCAGTATAGCTGGTTAATTGTGCCGCTGTGTGCAGTGTCCTCCACGGGACACTGCTCTCTGAAGCAGCAACCTGTTGCCAGCTAATAAAGCCTGGCAGGCATCAGCAAATGGTGATTTAAGAATCTACTTTAAAGTCTTTGGATGAGGCAAATGAGTGAGAGAGCAATTATGAGAAGCAATTTAAATAGTGTGGTGTGTGCAGATGAAAAATTCCTTTGGCTCTTGCTGTTGACAATACCAGGTTGTGATTGACGGTAACAGAATCAAAGCTGTGTTTGAGTTTTAGGTGTAGTTCTTCACAATGCAGAAGAGACACTAGGTATTTTCACTTTTGTCACTGATTTCCCAAAAAAAAAGAACAGCCATGAACAGAAGCTGGTTTTGGAAGACATCTCTGAATAGGCTCTGGAAGCTTTTGTTGTTGGCATCATCTCACATCGATTTAGACTGGCCTGGTGCTTCTGAAACAGATTCCCTCCAAAGCAGTCACTCCAATCTGTCTGTGGTGGCAGAGAGCACTCACTCTACTCTGCTGCCAGACAGGATCTCTCCATGGCAGAGGGGAGCTTGGTTCAAAGCACACATCCCCTGCTCAGACTCTGCTGTCCTTGCCCAAAGTCTGGGTGGGTTTGCACTGTGTCGACAGCATGGGCACAGGTAATGTGGAAGCACAGCTTTTCTCTGCCAGCTCTGCCTCTGAAGAGAAAGGCTTCATAAGGGCAGGGTAGAGTCTAGAAGTTTTGCTTGATGTCATCTGTCAGTGGCTAAAATTGGTACTTCTAAACTTCTAATTTATAATAGGTCTTCACCACACAAATAATTTTTAAGGCACCCTTGCTACCATGCAGCTCCCTGAGGAGTGAAACTTTGTGTGCAGCTGACTGCGGGATGTGGCAAACACCATGTTGAAACACAGCTCTCAGTGCTGTGTTCAGGATGAGTTAGGAAGAGCAACTTTCAGTTTAATCAGGGTCCCTGTTCTGATGCAGATTTTGTCTGTGCAAATAGAGAACAGCAGGTGTCTGGGGTGCTTTTTCCTGAAAAAATTCAAGCTCCTCTTTTCAAAATTGACAGAAACATGAAGTGAATGCGTGCCCATCAATGAAATGGGAAAGACTTCTCTGTGTAAGCCACATGTAAAACCATTTGCTACAGATTTGCTTAGAGGCCATCAAAGACCCTTCTTTGTAGCTGGATGCAAATTCAGGGTCAAATTCAGCCTTTCCAACCCCTGGTTTCAGTTTTCATAACCTCAGCAAAGCCGGTAGAGGAATGCACTCTCCATGTGGCAGAACATACCTTTATTTATAGAGCTGTATTTTTAAAGGCCTTATTCTCCTTTGTTTTTGTTTCTCTCTTGTGTTTCTGAATTAGATTTAGAATACAAAAGACCTCATTAAGGTTGGAGTCTGATTTAATGTTCATCCCAGCAGGAATGAAAAAGGATGATTAAAAGGTTCAATTTTGACTAGAATATAAGCTCAACCTGCCTGCAAGGGGTGGGTTAATCTCATACTCTGTAATAACAGTAATTCAGACTCCTGAAGTGCTTTTCCTGCTAACCTTAGACAGCTGTAGAAACACTAGTGGGAAATAAATCCCCTGACATGCTTATGCTTTCCCTGTAAAATCACTTCTAGGGTAGGAAATGGGGCTGCTGAGTACTGCCCATGCCAGGCCTGTGCTACTTTCAGTTGTCTGTGCTTCTTGGTCCTGCAGAAGTCGTTCCCAGTGGCTCTTTCTTGCAATGTGGCTTCACTGTTTTCTTCTTGACCCAAGAAGAGCTGGAATTTGCTTTCATCCAGCATTGGATCAACTACGTATATTTTGTTTTTCATTTTTCTTCCAGAAACTGGTGGCATCTGCATTGCCCCACGGCCCTCAGAGGAGAAAGCTGAGATCATTCCAGCTATGGCTATGAGACCTTTCTTTGGGATTGTGCCTGTGCTGATGGATGAGAATGTGAGTTGGAGCTGTGCTAGGTGCCCAAACCAGAAGCTGGTGTGTGTTTCTGCTTTAATCACCTTTTGGACAGCAGAGGACCAGGATCCAGAAGGATGCTTGTTTCTCCATTAAAATGGTAGAATAGATGAGCAATTTATATATATATAGAGAGAGAGGGAGAGCATATCTCAGTTGTCCATACATATTTGCCAACAGGGCATTGCAAGTGTCTAGAAGAGTTGTTTACATTTATTTTCTCCACTTGAGACTCTCCACTGGCAGTCTGCAGTGAGCAACAGGGTGACTCTTGCCAGATCAATGACACAGAAGCTCTTTACTATTCCTCTTTTGTTCACCTGTTCATCGTTCCTGTGCTTGAACCTGCAGGGAGAGGTTATAGAGGGCAATGACGTGTCTGGTGCTCTCTGCATTGCCCAGCCGTGGCCTGGCATGGCAAGAACGATCTATGGAGATCACCAGCGCTTTATTGATGCCTATTTCAAAGCCTACCCAGGTAAGAAAAGTGCAAAGGGAAGGCAGTTTCACTGCAGTATAAGCACACTGAATATTTTCAGCGTTACTTTCTGATATTTCTGAACCATCCAGATTATGGTTTTGAGGCTGTGTCACATGTTGTAAGCATGCCCTAATAGTTTTAGGTAGTGTTGACCTTTCTAGCTGTCAAAAGGGATGTATTTTCTAGAAAACTTTAATGCCCAAGCTTTAAAATCCAAATACCTTTTCTTTGGAGCTTTGTGTCTCACTTGGAAAAAGGCATGTCAGATGGGAAATACCTCCCGCATCACTGAATCTCAACCCTGTGTTACAACCTTCCTTTTTAAAATACGGTCAAGTTGTCTGGTAAGTAACTAGAAGTGGCAAGGAAACATTTTTTGTCATGTCACTGGACATGACAACTGTCCTCACTCAGGAGAGCAGCTGAAAGGGATTTGAAAGCTACAGGGTAAGCAAGAATTAGGCAATCCTGAAAATTGCACAAAATGGGCAGAATAATAAGAATGGGAAACTGGTACAAGAAATTGAATGACCCCATAGTCCCTTATTACTCACAACATTTGCATGTGATGTCTTGTTGATATTTTGTTGATAGTTGTTTAATTGATCTGGAAGGGCAGAAAACATGACTGAAAGTCCATGAATAGGGCAATAATGGGTCCTGGCAAGAACCACCTTCAGATTTCACAGCAGTAGCTGCCTGCTGCTTCTTAGATGTGCCACTGGAACAACTCAGATGCAGACATGGCCTTGGTGAAGATCCAACACAATCTGTGTTACTGGATGTGTCCTCGGTGACACTGGAGTTTCCAGGAAACCCTGGGTCTTTTTCAGTTTCCATCAAATGTTTTAGACACTCCATGTTTATGATGGGGTGGTTTGGGGTTTTTTTAGCTAATCTGATAGCAGGGTTTCTCCCACACTCATATGCTAGAGAGTGACTGTTATCTGATACCTAAATCTTTGTTAGCCAGGAGGGAAAATGGCTTTTCATCCATCCTAGTGTAAGTGATTAAAAAAATTGGCAGTGTTCCCACGTACAAAATGTAATAAAACTGCTCCCTTTCAGCTGAACAGTTGTAGTTTTCCATGCGTGCTGAGGTGTAGCCAGCGGCAGTTCTGAGCTTGACCAGTAGCCTGTGGCACGATGGCAAACGGCATTTGAAGTGGTTTTATCTTAGTGCTGTGTGCACCAAGAGGCCTGGGCACACAGCTGCCGTGCAGATGTAGGCATGCAAAGCCTAGGGAGATCAGAGAGCCCCTCTTGGTTCTGTAAATCCAACTGAGCATCGCTGGGTTGTGTTGCTGGGCTTGGTTTTATTATAGGAGCATCAGCCACTGGTTGCTGCTGATTGCCTACAGTGATTTGTCCATCTTGGCAGAGACCTGAGCTCCACTGTCTTGGTGCTATTCAGGTGCTTCTTAGGAGCCAGCACAGCCCAGATAGAGTAGAGGAGGGTCAGGGATGGCAGAGGGAAGTGGGAAATGGTGTGAGGCAGGTCACACAGCTGTGAGCTTGTGAAGGCCTACGAGCTGTCCGATCCACCCTGCCCTACTCACCATCCTATGGCATGGTCTGTCCTGCACCAGAGCCCAAAAGTGGCACACTTGCTGCTGCTGATCAGCCCTGTGTCTTTGCTGCAGGTTACTACTTCACAGGGGATGGTGCTTACAGGAGCCAGAAAGGCTATTACCAGATAACAGGCCGCATGGATGATATCATTAACATAAGTGGACACAGGCTGGGGACGGCAGAAATAGAAGATGCAATGGTAAGTTCCAAGCAGGTAGAGGTCCCTTGACAGGGCATATCTGTGGGGTAGGGTGACCCTTTTAAAGCAGCTTTGTCTCTTGCCTTCAAACCCCTGCCCCTGCGTAGACACAGCTTGATGCACAATGAATAGCAAAGGTGCAAGAGGAAACAGCTCCCTTGTGGAGGAGACCACAAATGAGCAAGTGAGAGGAGCCACCCTGTGGACAGTCCCTGCAATTGAGCTGTCAGAGCTGTTTCCTCTCAGTGATGTTGTACTTACTGTTGCAGTTGTCGTTTTGGATGCTGGTGGACCCTCCATAAGTGTCTCTCCTATTTCTTCCTTCCCCTCTGCTAACACCTGACCTCTCCTTCCTAAACCTGTGGTTCTTGCTCATCTGAACTAGCTGAGCATGCCTGAGAATTCAGCAGTGTTGAACATAAAGCAACCTTGATTTATGTCAGCTGCAAAGCTAGCCTGTCATTTTGAGAGAAAATAATATTATCTCAGGGAGTTGAAAACGAAAAGTCCTCAGAGTGTTTTAAAGCTTGACCTGTATATTTATTTCTATATTATATGCCTTGCCTGCAAATGGCACTTAAATGTGATGAACCTGAGCTGTGTTCACATGGAACACAGGATCCTACTTCCTCCTCTGTGAGTAATTCTTTTGTCTGTGCAGGTTTCTGATCATAGCTATAGGATCCAGTTCCTCTCACAATCTGTGCATGTCTAAATGCAAATATATTTACGTGCCTAGATTTCTCTGTGATGTTTACTTTAATATTTTAATGTAATTTAAGATAACATAATCCATTCTTTGATGTGGGATGCAGATACGTGGTTTCTTCTGGTCTATGCACCCAAACTGTTGTCTTACTGCAGAAGAATGTTAAATTAAACTCTGCAGTGCAACAGAAGTAATCACTGTTGGGTAGCATAATAGCAAAAATGCATTTGGGTTAGGGAAGAAATCTGATTCTTTCTGCCTTCTGGTGTGCTTTGGGCACTTAAAAACACCAGTCCAATGTGGACTGTGATGTTGGCAGCTTCACTTTTTGAAGTGAAAAGTGGCCTCTGCTGGCCACAGTTCTCTGCAGCACTGAGCACTGCAAGACTGGTTTTGCTTGTGATTTGGCAGTGGCCTGTCACCACTTGGGACCACAGTCATGCACAAAGAAAGAGAAAAAGGGTTTCCGGCTTTTGCAAATTCAGCTCAGTGTGCAGTGGGCTTAGCAGTGGATGTAGGAGTACTTATTTATGTGTATAAAAGCAGGGCCAGTACAGGGCTACTCCCTGAGACGTGGCCGTGGCCGTGGCCACCAGCTGACCCTGCAGTAGGAAGCTGGCATCCAGCTTTCCTGTTGTGCTTTCAGCAGGATCTGTCAAGCGGAGAGCGAGATATGGCAAGGTGTTTTGTTTGTAGAGCAACTCACACAAACTCTGTAGGGCTTGAAGCAGTTACGATTTGTGTATTTTTGTTTGACTTTTTGTGAAGGCTGATCACCCTGAAGTCCCTGAGACAGCTGTGGTTGGGTATCCACATAGGATCAAAGGAGAAGGTATGTGAAAAGCAGTGTTCTGACATGACATCTGCATATACTTCCCTTAAATTCTAGCCCAGTCTTCCTGTTAGGAGATGCTGAGGGAATGGGAGGGCAGTTATCCTTAGGCTGACTGGCACTGCAGCCCCAAGAGACAAAGACAGACATGAAAACAGCTGCATCTTCCTAACCTGGGTATTACTCCCTAAACTGTTTTCATACATAGTGTTTATGTATATGGTAGAGCTTCCTTCTACAGGGTTGTGCTTAGAAATGTCCTTTGAACAAAATGGGAATAGCTGATTTACACTGGCCAACTTTTGATCCCAATAACAGTTTGGTTATTTATGTTGACTTGTTATTGTCACTGAGATCAGTCACAGATGCCGAGAAAAGGCTAGGCCATCATTTGAGGGCTGGAGTCTGACTCGATTTTGTAAAAAGGATCAATGGTTTTCTTGTCAGTCCCTAGACTGTGCATAGGAATGATTTGAAACCTTCCTTAGCATTCGAATGAGCATCCTTGGTCTTTCCAGACAGTATCTAATATGAGGTTTGTGGCTTCTGCTCCTTTGTCTTCCAGGTGCCTTTGCTTTCATAGTGCTAAAGGAGCAGACAGCTCATGTAGACCACATCAAAGAAGAGCTCAAAACCATAGTGGCTTCCAAGATAGCAAAGTATGCTGTGCCTGACCACATTCTGGTAAGTGGGAGACTAAAACTGGTACCAGCAACAGGAAATGGTCACATCAAGCAACCCTCACCATCCTACCTGCAGTGCTGCTGTTGTCTTCGTCTGGCAGGATAAAGAAGCAGGGAAACAGAACTGGCTGGAGGGATCCAGGGAGGGGGAGGGTAGGTGCAGTGTGTCTGTCTGCATGTGAGAGAGGCACTGAGAGGCAGTGACACTGCCCAGCTAGCTTGCAATGATAATTAGCATCCACGTCAGATCTCAGAGCACTGGCTGTGTTTCTGTGGCACAGCAGGCCTGGCCCTGGAAGCACTGATGAGCTCCAGGCTCTGTCTCAAGCTTCCTCACCTTTCAGCAGCTCCCTTTGTATGTTAGGGGAGAGTTCACAAAGCTGCCCCTTAGCTGTCCCCCGAGGTTTGCCTGCATCCATTTCTCTCTTCTTGGAGGCAGTGACCAGACACTTCTTTGAGGGGCTCTGCTTTAGCCACGTGCATGTAAGGTGGACACCAAGGCACAGGTAACAGAATACAAGAGAAGCTGGCAAGAGTGGCTCCTTCAACTTGGAACAGCCCAGGATATCCTCACTGGATTGGAGAAGCTTCCAGAACTTGCAAGTGTGCAAGGGAATGCCTCCATTTTCCTGTGTTTCAGGGTAGTCCTGCAGAGAAGTCCTCTAACTCTTTCCTTGCATGTCAGTTAATGCAATAGAGTTTTGTAGCCTACTGGCCTGATGATGTAGCAAAATGTGAGACCTGTTGGTGTCTCTGCTCAGTGTCTTAAGAACTCTTCATCAGCCTCAGATTTATGCTAAAGCCTTTGAATTTGCTGCTAAGTCCTTCCCAGGAGGCATAGCCAAGGCATCTAAGATTTTTCTGGTTATGAAGGAAGGTGTGTAGGCTGACAGATACCAGGCAGAGAGAAACATCAACAGACAGGAGATATCCCTTGACTAGGAGACCCTGCAGAATTCTGGTGTGCAGAATTGTGTTGCTTTATATTCCTGCCCTGTAAAGCTGAGTATATATATTTCTGTCTGTTCTGGTGATGTGTTGAGATTTGTGTCACCACTGGTGCCTAAGTTTTCATGTGTAATTAGATTTCAATAGCTAACAGCATATTCAGGACCTGATTCCCAAAAGAGCTGTGTGTCCTGCAGCTCCCAGCCTGGACATGGCAATGGGGAACAAAGTCCACTTAAAATAAGAATAAAATGTATAGCACAAGGAATTTATGCTAGTGACACTCCTTTCCTTGGACACAATCCAGTGTGCTGGTCTATTTCCCAGGAGCCTCAAAGGAGCTGTGGCCATGAAAAGTGTGCCAGGCTTAGGATAGTCCAGCCAGATTTCCTTGTGGTTTCCAGCAGGACTCAAGTTCTATGAAAGGTGTGTCTTTCCCTTCTTTGCAGGTGGTAAAGCGCCTCCCTAAAACCCGATCAGGGAAGATCATGAGAAGGCTGCTGAGGAAAGTAGTCACTGAACAATCAAGCAACATGGGAGATGTCACCACACTTGATGACCCAAGTGTTGTCAAGGAGGTATTGGATGCTTACCAGAAATACAAGGAGAAGAGTTCCTCATAACAGGCGGCTCTGGAATATCTCTCCTTCGGAAATGTGGAAGGTCTCAAATAACCAGGCAAACAACATAGTTCTCTCTTGGTGTTTTTTAAAAAACTGTTTCCTTCTAGGGGAACAAGATTTTCCACTCCGCAACATACTTGGAGATGCACAGGGCTAGGAGCAGTCTGCAGTTTTACACAGTCAGTGAACTCCTTTTCTTTGCTCTCAGGGCTGTTGTAGAGCAGCTGTTGGTGGTTTCCATGAGCTATGCTGAAATGTAACACGAGCTGAAGCAAGATACAGATGTTAATGTTCCTCATTTTAATGTTATTGTACAGGGAAATGTTTTTTATACAATGCTTCTTGCTGTTTTAAAAGAAGCCGTGGAAAACACTTCTTTAATTTTTCTTTCAGCTTGGATATCTGAGTCCAAGCAGCTCTATTTCACTGCAACTGTGGTGCCTTTTCAGCAATGCTGGGTATTCTAGTAGATGTTTCATATGCATTATTAGGGAAATGAGAAGGGCATGGCTAGTCTGATAATTCTTCCTTGACTTTACCCATTATTCTAATATCTCCTTTGGCTTTCCTCATACGGATTTTCTCCTACCGCCACATGTCCTGGGACTTTCCAGAGATGGTGAGCCTGTGACCCTTCATGTCCCACAGAGGTAACCCAGCACCAGCACTTGCAGCTGCAAAAAGGAGCCACAAAGCCCATGACTGGACTTCCTTCATGTCCTCAGTGCATTGCTGCCATGCTGATTTACCAAAGAGCTAAGTGTCATGTACCCACAAACTGCACAGTCCACTAAAAAAAGTGCCTCTTAGATGCCTTGTGGAAAGCGACAGCAGCGTTCCAGATCAGCAACCTCAGAATAGCAGGGAAGAATAGCCTTTGTCTTTTCTATGCTTTCAAAATTGCAACTAACATAGTGTTTTATTTCTGCATTCATTTTATTACGAACACATTCCAGTTGAAGCACTCCTTATATTTGGGCTGTACAGAAGAATTTGCTAGTAGGGTTACTTATTCCTGAATTTAATTGGAGCAATACTGCTTTTTCCAGTGGGACTATGTACTGGAAAGACAATTTGTGCACCTAACTGGAGGCAGGAAAGGCAGGAGGGAAATGGGTAGGTGATCTGTAGAACTGGGAAAGGAGTGGTGAATTTTTTGGCCAGCAGAGATTCTGGTACCACAATGGGAAGCAGGCTGCTTGAAGTATGATGTGTTCTCAAAGACAGGTGTGTTGTCTTTGATCCCGGAGTTCCTCCGAGGACACCAGCTGCATTTGCTTTTTTAAAAAGTATTTTAAATGTCTCTAGGGACTGAATAACACAGTAGGGAATACCATGCTTTGTTAAATATTCCATCCCTCTGACTGAAATGCATTTTTACATAAGGTAAGTAGACACCCTGTGGACTTTCTGGGAAGTTGATGATCAGAAGGTTTGAAGGTTTGATAGAGTTGACAGGATGTTAATATTTTAGGAGATAGACACTACTTTATTGCCATTGCAATAGAAAAAAACCCAACCTGCTTCCTTAAGTAATTTTCAAGTGGGAAGCAGACAAGAGGTAAAGTTTTTGACAGAAAAAGTACACTCCCTTTTTTAAACAAGTTGTCTCCATGCAGTCTGAAATAACAGTGTGGAGGAAGAAAAATTACTTTTGAACAAGATTACACACTTTCCTTTTAGTCAAGAAAGCATTTCTTACATTATGGACATAGAATTTCCTTGTCTTGTTGACCTGAAATTTCCATGTGTGTTGTCCCAGGGGTCACAGACCCATGGTTTAATCCATGTGAACTGTCTCACAAACACTGTCTGTGTGAGGAGCAATGTGCTTTGGTGCACTGGGACATTAGTCATCCAATTCCTCTGCTCAGGGAAAATGAGAGATGGATGCACTCCCTCACCTGCATCCCTGTTGTCTCAGCTTGCATGGGCCTAGGGACCATGGCTGCCAGGGAGGTTCCAGGCTGACCAGGAAGCTCCAGAAGCACAATAAATTCACAGCTGTACCAGCTGTGGTGTGGACAGGAAGTTGTGGATGCCCCATCCCTAAAAGTGTTCAAGGTGAGGCTGGATGGGGCTCTGAGCAACCTGGTCTAGTGGAACGTGTCCCTGCCCACGGCAGGAGGATTGTAACTAGATGATCCTTGAGGTCCTTTCCATACAAACCTCATTTCCACAGCTGAGCTGTGGTGCTTGGGATGTCCATCTGCTCAGAGACCCGCTTGGGGTAGTCCAAGAGAGCACGTGGTGCTCCTGTGCCGCCCACACGGTGTTCTGCAGTGGACACGGCTTGTGCTGGGCAGCCTCAGTCTCTTGGTAAAACTGCACTTCTGCAAGTGTCCCAGCATTGGCTCTTGGAGATGACAGCCCATGCCCAGCCCATGTAATGGCACCCTGAGTCTGGTAAAACCAGAGCTAGGCAGGGCTTGGAAAGAGCACTCTTATGAAAAGAAGGATACTGTGCTTTACTGAGTAGGCTACTCATAGAAAGCTTTAAATTAAAGCTGAAATTTTACATTTTCCTTCCAGAGTTTAAATTTTCCATCCAGAGAAGTTCCTATTTCTTCTTTATACCCACTATCTCTGCTAACTGCAGCTGTTGCCTCTTCACTGCAAGCTTGAGTTGAGTTTTGCATTTTCATCAACAACAACAGTGGTGTGTGGTGACAGTGCTTTTTACTTCATATGCAGCAGGCTTGTGGCCTGGGGGCGGGATTCATCCCACAGAACTGGCACTGGTTTCGTCAGTGCCTTAAATGCAAGGAAGGAGGAAGTTTCTGCAGGACCCCAGGCCTGCAAGGCTCTTAAGACAAGCTGATCTTCACCAGTTAGTGAAATAGTCAGGTATCAGTGAGATCGTGGGACAAGCTTGGGGGCAATTGCTTCATTTAGAAAAGCAGAGCTGTTAAATTCTTCTAAACCTTTGTGTGTCCATGAGTGATGTATGGGTTGTTTGTCAGATTACCTTTGTAGCTTCATTAAAAGAGATCCAAAGTCAATTTTACCTGTTGGCATTTATTGCAAAGGGCCAATATGCTTTTGTTTCCCCACTCAGTTTTGCCAGTAAGACCTGGTCACTGGTCACAGTGGTGCTTTTTCCACCACTGGAGACACAGACCATGATTTTTCTAATTTTATAAAGGGAAAGCTCCATCTGTCTAGAGGTGTGTTTCGTACAGTCTAATGTTAAGCCTTTAATTGAATTTTGTTTACTTGTAATCATGCTTTAAACACATTTATTGTCCTTGACCAAAACCACTGTCTTCAGTGATCTTTGTATTCATATTTTCAGTAAAGGATGAGTTGGATTTGCATCATAGGTGTCAGGTCTTCTATCCCCTCAAGAGTCTGGGACTTCCTCAGTTCTCTGAAATTTCAAAGGAAGGCAAAGGAGTTTGAGATCAGGATGAGTTGTGATCCAAATTGCTATTTTGCTTTGCTCCTTTTCTCTTAACAGTAGCTCACAGGAAATGAGTTAATGCCAGAAAACTGCCACTGCAAAAAAGGGCAAAGTTGAAGAACATTTGGATGTCAATAAGCTGCATGTCTCATGTAAATCCTGAGATCCCGCTGCTCTACACTTTTTCCTGTGTGATGCAAACAGAGAGTAATGAGTGGGAATATTTAATTACCATTAGTTGATATGGATAGTTCAGCTCCTTGCTTTGTGCACACCTTGCACACGTAGAGAAGGAGTGAAAGCTGGGTGTGTATGGGCAACATGAGACAGCATTGTGTAGAGAAAGTGCATAGCTGTTCCAGAGTCAAGCAGATGAGAAGGAATTTCTTTCCAGGTGCCTTGGATCATTTGTAAGTGACACTAAACACATCCTCTGCAGAGTGTCTTGTCCATTAAGAAGTGAGAAAGACTGAGTTTCACCCTCTGCCTACCCCATGGATAACACTATAGGTATAACGAGGGGACAGACACTGTTAGCCTTCTGCCTCCAGCAGCTGCTTCTGCCACTCTTAGCACTTGCAACCCTCTGGCAAGTCACAGAAAGGTCTAGACAGAAAAGCAGGTGTCCATCTCCTCACTTTGTCTCTCGATACTGCAGCTGCCCTGATTTATTTACTGATAACTTACTGGTAAAATGGAGACCGTTTTCTGGTCGAACATAATTATATTCAAGGGCCAATTAAAGCCACAGAAATTTATTTCAGCCACAAGTTTCTGTTTTTAAATGAAGCAGGAACAGATGTTCCTTTTCCACCTTGAAAAGACAGTTCTGGACAGGGAATTGTCTTCTGACTGACTCTAGAGGTGATGCATGTTTTTCATGGCAGTGACCCCAGCCCTGTTTTGTCTGGGACAGAAGGATTTGGGGACATAACCACCTTTTGCAGTGGAAATGATCATGGCTGTGCAAAAAGTACCAGCCTACAAACAGCGGCAATAAAATCTGCTGTGGCAGTTCATTCTTACTCTTGTTTTTATTTCTCTACAGCTATTGTGTATCTGCCTTGACTCTCTGTGTCTGAGGTGACAGAGCTTACTCTGGCTTTTCAGTATACAGAGGCTGGGAGAGTAGAACCCAGTGCTTTTTAGT
>VZTD01001492.1:315993-331768 GCA_013397725.1 Rhagologus leucostigma | reverse complement strand
CTGGGTCCAATCCATTTTATTCATGGAAGCTTAGTTTTCTTTGGTCTTCTGTGCTAAACCGGTTCATAACAAAGAGGAACAGCTAGATACATTGTCTGTCATCCCATGTCTGTGTCAATGGAGATTCTTTATTTGTCAATGCAAGACAGAGGTGCTTAGACAGAATAGTTTGTCTTTTTTTGTGTCCAGTCAGGTCTTCACAAAGCCTCTGCTAGAGGTCTGTACATCTGGAAGTAAAGGCATTCCAGGCTTTGCACTGTTCCCCTATTCAGTATCAGTCGTTAGACCATAGGAAAGAGGCAGGGGAACAGAGAGTGGAAAACTGACTTTGGTCTTGAGAACACTAGTGTGTTTTAAATCAAGATTTCAGTTTAAGTAAGTATGCTAACTTAAATGGACAGGATGCTTACATAAACATATGCACAGTTGCAGGAGATCAAAGTGATGGTGCTTATCTTTATTTGAAAAATCCAGCACTATTTAAATTGAAAAATAAACACTTCCACTCATTTACCAGTAGTCCTGGTATACCAGGAGGTCCCAAGCAACTGGAAGCTTACAAATATTGCAACCATCAATAAGAATTACTTGGAAGGATGATCTGGGGAACCTCAAGGCTGTCAGCCTGACCTCAGTCCTGAGGAACATCATGGAGCAGATCATCTCGAGTGCCATCATGCAACATGTACAGGACAACCAGGAGATCAGGCCTGGCCAACGTGAGTTTAGGAAAGGCAGGTCTTGCTTGCCCAACCAAGCAGTGACACAATGACCCGCTTAGTGGATGAGAGAAAGGGTGTGGATGTTATTTTGACGGTGAACTTTTGTGAAGTCTTTGACACTATTTCCCACAGCATTCTGCTGGAGAAACTGGCTGTTAATGGTGTGGGCAGACGTACACTTTGCAAGTAAAGAACTGGCTGGATGGCCAGGCCCAGAGAGTGGTGGTGACTGGAGTTACACTCAGCTTTTGGCTGGCCTCCAGTGGTGTTTCCCTGGGCTCTGTGTTCCTTAATGGCTGAGTGGCCAACCCTGTTTAATATCTGTCATCTGGACAAGCGGATTGAGTGTACATTCAGTAAGTTTGCAAATGATACCAAGCTGTGTGGAGTGTTGATCTGCTGGAGGACAGGAAGGCCCTGCAGAGGGATCTGGACAGGTTGGATCGATGGTTCAAGGCCAGTGGTCTGAGGTTCAACAAGGCCAAGTGCTGAGTCCTGCTCTTGGGTCACAACAACCTCATACAGTGCTACAGGCTGGGGGGCAGAGTGGTTGGAAACCTGCCTGGTGGAAAAGGACTTGGAGGAGCTGGTCAACAGCAGCTGAACATGAGCCAGCTGTGCCCAGGTGGCCAAGAAGGACAAGGGCACCTGGCTTGGATCAGCTGGAGAAAGATCAGAGCTGGAGAAAGGTCTGGAGCACAAGTCTGAGGAGGAGCAGCTGAGAGAGCTGGGGGTGCTCAGCCTGGAGAAAAGGAGGCTCAGGGGAGGATCTTACGGCTTTCTACATCTACCCAGAAGGAGGTTCTAGTGAGGCGGTCGTTGGGCTCTTCTCCCATGCAATTAGCAAAAGGACAAGAGAAAATAGTGTCAAGTTATGCCAGGGGAGGTTTAGATTGGATATTAGGAAAGATTTCTTCGACCTTAACAATTCCATGATTCTATGACTCTAAGTCCAATGAAAATCAAATGCATAGAACGTTGTGTAATTAAAGGAAGTGAAAATTGTCTTAGTGTTTCCACAATTCAAATTATTAATCTATCAATTACTGCTGCCAGTAGCAGTAGAGTTACAATAAATAAAACAGGAAATTGGAAAAAATGTATTAGTAAACCAGAAAAACAGAGGAAAAAGTTTTAGAAAGAACAAACTTTTTTTTTTGAGGCAAGGGCAGATGTAAACAAAAGTAATATCTGATACTGACAGATATATAGCAACCTTAAATGAAATGAGGGATTTTTTTTTGCCCTAGACCTAGAAGGTCATGTTGGTCATCTGCAAAACAGGAAGGGCAAGGAAGAAGGCAAACTAACTCCAGGTGCGTCTCTGAGATAATGTCAGGTAAGAAAGCAGAGTTCATCATTGATCACAACGTAGTTCCCCTTTTTACCATGGTGAGCCTGTTACTCTTCTATGTTGGAGGTCCAGATGTGGCAAGCATATGAAGATCTGGAATTGTCTTCTACTGATGATGTTATCATCTATGGTCCCTAACAAACATGTTACGTAAAAAATTCTTGTTTATCCTATTCTTTTTTCATCTGTTCATGCTGAGGGCTTCCTGTACTGCATCTACTTATATATTGTGACTGTGGATTGGAGATAGGGATAGATATATCCAGTTTTCCTTATGTGCCTCTAATTTATATACCGATATTTCCGTCTTCAATAAAACATCAACCAGCAGCTACAAATGTGTTGAGAGGTATAACAGATATGTATTCACTTATCCCTCGTATAAACAGATAAGTCACAGTAATGCAAAATATGATCCATCACAGCTGCCTATCTAAACTTTCAGGTCAGAAATAGACTACTGTGAAATTGCAGTGATAGCAATGAAATGCTGTTTTTTAAAAATATCTATTGATGATGATATACAGTGGATATAAGCCTTTGCTAGTATTCTGCTGTGGAAGAAAACTTTATTTTGAAATGAAAATTAAAAAAATGCAATTAATAAATCAGGATAAAAAATTTTATTCATGTTATACTAGCTTTAACAAGCTCGAATTATATCAAGTTCAGAAAGTATCTTTAATGAGAATATTTCATTTGCTTAATCACCTTTCAGAAAAAAGCCCTTCTGGACAGCATGACCTACTAACAGTGAACTACAACTCTAGGATTTCAGTTTCAGAATTGAACCTTCAACTGGCTGAAATGCCAAATAAAAAGCAAACATTGTTTGTGTATGACTTTTTTAAACTATGCTGAAGGTACAGCTTCCTCTGTAAATTTGCACACTGAAAACAAAAGTAACACAGGAAAGGAGACATTTACTCTGGGGGCACTGTTACAGTGAGACATTTTAGAGTAATAGAAAAAACAGCTCTTCAGAACATCTAAGTCCTGTTCAAAAGAAAAGTAAAACATTAATGATTGGTTGTGTACCCTGTGAGGAAGTGTTTGGAGATAAATCAGCTACACAAACTAATAGTGAACAGATGTATGGAATTTCTCTTGTGATAGCTGACTACTTAAAGAAGAAGTTAAAAACTATTTTTTGTGCAACAACTTCAGAATGCATGAAGCTATATTTTGGTATTGCTGGTTTTCTGAATCCATTTATTGCAGCACTTAGATCTATCAGCATCCACTTCGGAAACATGAAAGAAATCAGTGCTAGTTCCCTCAGAGTCAGCATTGTATCTGGAGCAGTAATGTATTTTGAAGTGAATCTCTCAATCATTTCCAGTTACTGTCTCAATTCACAGAACTTTGGTGGGCATGAAGTAGTTTCTTAAAGAAACCCCTGAAACTGCAAACCTTGTTCCAGGTGTGCACCAGATGTATACCAGTGTTTCACTGTAATTTGAGGATTTGACTGGTTTTTTGGACAATATTGCTGCACTTACACGGTGTGCTGTACCAGGAGACCAGACTAAATGTGTCTGAAGAAAAGGCCCTGATCTGTAAATAATGTAGTTGTTGGAGCAGGCACCAGCTGCTTCAACATACTGATCTCCTTCAATTTCACTGAAGTAATGTAAACATAACACAGACACCTCAGGATTACTCAAGACAGTTCTAGGTAACCAAATAAATCAGGAAGTGAACTATAGATTGAGGTACAGTTAAAATTTCTGCCATTAATAACATCCCAAGTATTCTGGTATTGGGATAATATGTCTGGGATGGCCAGATTCACTCCTTGTAATTGCAAAATGAGTTTGAAGATCACAGACCAGAAATATATGAACAGAATCAAGTCTAAGTGAGTGTCTGAAGAATATATTTAATATGTTAGCATCATTACTTTATAGATGGAATAAATATTATTACTCCGTGATAAATTCACTGCTCCATTTTAGGTAATATTTCAGTTTTAGAGTAGTGGCCCCAGAGATTAGAAGAGTTTACACCAGCAAAACCTCAGTATAGTGGGTTATTCTGCACCCTGGCAATGAAAAACACATGCCTAAATTTGGTATTTTTAAGAATGAGAACATATTTAGGCTGTTTAAATAATTAAGACTGACTCTTGCGTCATCCAGTGTCAAATGCAGTTATGTTTTGTGAAGTGGATCAGGGCCTCCTGAAATGAGAACTGAGACCACCAATACCATTATATTCAAATGGGAAGCAGTTATCAGATGGTAACAATTTTGACAACTGCCAATGAATATAAAAAGATTTCCGTGTGCTAAACTGTCTGATATTATTAATCTTTTGAGCCATCATGTCTCAGAAGTGGCTTCATTGTAGCTTTAAGAGTATTGGTTCTGCACCAAGCTAAAGATCTTTATTTTTGTTAGCTGAGATCACATATATTTTCAGGATTTAATTTTCAGAATGAATAGTCTTTTTTTTCTGTTTTGTTTTTTCAGAAAACAGGTTTAAGTACAGCTATGAAAGGAGCAGTGTCATGAAAGAAAATAGAAATTATTTTCCTAAAATCAAGAACTAGAATCCTTCTAATAGGTGTGAAGAAGGATAATATAGTTCTATTATTTTCTGTATAATTTTTTTTCTATGTTTTCAAGAAGGAGGTTTAAGTTAGGGGTGGAGACTGGAAGGACTGAGATCTCTACCTCATGAACTTGTTATCAACAGAAATAAGAGTTAAGTCTTCCTGAAACGAAAAATGTTGTAATATGTTCCACACTAATGGGGAGAAATGTAAGATATGATTATGACACAACCTTCACAGACTGAATTAGTGACAGATTAATGAAGAGAAAAAGAAATGCATTGTGGGAATCATGAACCCATGACAGCTATGTCATCCTTTTTGGGAAACTCACAAATGATGTCTCCCCAGGAGACTAGAATAAGAGTGTGATTAGCTCAGCATTGCTTTTCTTTTCCCTACACTGTAGTCTTTAAAATAATTAAAGAATAATGCCTGAATCCCATCTGAATGGCTTTTAAGGTTTAACTTCCTGAAGCTATTCACTGAGCTGCTCTTTTAAAGGAGACTGAACAGATCTGCACAACTAATTGTGGGGCAGTACACTGATACTCCTCTCCCATATCAATACCAATTAAGTCTGCTTAGAGTACATCCCACATTATTTTACTAGGGACAGAATTTTTAATCCGGTCAGGTCTTTCTGTGTGTGCAGGAATGCATTTTTGCCAGTAAGTCTTCAAATCTTGCTCATGATCCTGAATGACAAAAATTTACACAGTTATTGTTTAGTCATGAGAGTTGTAAATATTCTGTTCTTTGCTAGAGTGATTTTGTTTCATTAGCATATGTAAAAAACAAAGCATAATAAGACAGTGTTGCTTGATATGCATTTACCTTACTGTTATAAGGATCTGACAATTTGTGGGAGCTGGTGAGAAGAGATCAGTGAATGAGCGAGGAAACAGCATCAGATTCCTTTTTGTGATGGGAGCTTCAGTGAAGGTAACTTTTCCCAGCTGGCTTAGTAGCTTGCATACTAGATCAAAGCGGATTTTTTTAGGCACTAGTCTTCAAGGAAAGACTAGTGGCTGAACAAGTGCCATCATATTAGTCAGAATTTTATTTAGATGCTAGCAAACAAAACAAACTGTGAATACAAAGATGAAAGAAAATGCCTACTTTAGGAAGTTTGGAAACAAGTAAGATAAGAGACTGAAATATTCTATGTTTGCACATTCTAGACAAGTAAACTCCCCCAGTATTTTTGGTTGATTTCAGTTAACTGCATAAACATCGTAAGCTTGCTTTACTATTTTAATGTTTGCCACTCCTACCACACAGAGTCACTAACACAACTAAAAGAAAGACCAGCTCTCTTCATCAAGGCCATTTTTTGTATCCCATTATGATGTGGACGTAAGGTGGACAAACAGACAAGAGTTTCGGCTTTTATTTGAAGTAATTTCTTGGCCTAGTAGGACCTGAGTAGAAAACAGTTCAAATTTTGCAGGGTTCCTTATACATCTGATGCAGAAGGCAATGAAATCACATTAAATATCCAGAAGTCATACATGGACAAAAGTATTAATTACAGCAATTTTTCTATCTGTACCACCTTAAAATAAGGTTAGCCTATCTAAATAACCTTTTTTTTTGCATGAAAGCTCATTATTTTGATGGCAGCAGTGACAGAGACAGACTGGTATATAATAACATGTCATGCTGTCTCAGAATACTGGACATGAATGATTTCTGAAGCACACATTGTTTCCATAAAAAAAAAAAATCTGTTTTTGTGTGCCTGAAATTCAGTATTTCCATTCAAACCAGAGGTGAACATATATTAGATGATACAGGTATTATAGACTTTATCATTTTCATGTATGCAAAAGTAGCTAGAAGGTTTTATCTGGTGGTTTTTATAACCAGTGCTGGAAACTTTATTATTATCAATTTAAGAAGTCCACTACCAGCTAGGTTCCTGATTGCAGAAATCTTGCTGTTTAAAAATTAAAGCCTGTGTTGTATTTTTAGAGAACAGTGCTGATCAGTAGTGGTAATGTGCTAATGTTGGATTGAACTAACTCTGCAATAACAGTAATGCAAAAGCATTTTTATAATTTCTCTGAAGATTTATCTAGTTATAAGGTAAAGTTTCACTTAAAAAAAGCTTAAGTAATTTACAAATTATGCTCAAACAATTTTCTGACAAAGGATTTACTGTTCAAATCATCCTAGATGATGTAGTGTGAACTTATACACCATCTTAAACATTCAAGATAGTCTAAGCACTTAAACTGTTTTATGATGGCGTAAGTGCTTAAATTGCCTGAAATCCTCAGAGTAGTGTATGGTTTTAAGGCACATTAAATCCTCTGGTGCCATAATTGCCTAAACCACCTCAGATTTTTCAAATGGCATAAACTTACAAATCATCTTAAATGATATTTGGCGCAGCATTAGGGCTTAGACTACTCTATGGAGGTATAAATGCTGAAATTGCTAGTAGACTACTATGACAAATGTTTGCTTTTGAATTTATGTAACTTCTTAGAAACTGCTTGGTCACGAAGAGAATACTAAGGATCTAATCCTGATGATGCATTATATGCAGTGCCACAGCTAGAAATTCTTTAGTCATATTGCAGGATGCTGTAGACACTTGCTGAAGTGCATCCCTAAAAAACATCTCCGGAACTGCACATTGTAACTCCTGTGTCTGCCTCTGACTGCAGCAGCCAGTCTTTGCTGAACAGCCCAAATGACATAAGGCCCTGATGCTTGACCCTATGCATGACCACATTAGTTTCACCAGCTGTAAGATCATTTTCCATTCCCATGTGCAGGGAAAGAAACTTACCTGTGCACCCAAAAACCACAGGTCATCACAGAGGTGAGCAGAAGTTTGTGGCAAATGAAGAAAAAAGGATGAAAGATCTTATGCCCCCTTCACACAAGGTGCCAGATAGGCTACCCATTTCTCTGTTAGTTGGTATGACTTATGAGAGGTTCCGTGGTTCCTCAAAATGCAGCTGCAATGGTTGTAGCTGCCAATCCTCCCTTGGCAGCACTCCAAGACTGCTCTTGTGTTCTGTCATCGCAAGGAGTTGTACACAAAGGGAAATGAACCCCTGATGCCCTCTTTCTACTCTCACTATTTCTTCTTGTAACAAAGCACAGCTCGTCAGACCCAGTCTCTAAGTGTGAATGAAGTCGCTCTAATGAAAAAAAAAAAGAATATGTATGTTCTTTGCAAGAGTGTGAGGTGAAAGAAATAAGAAATCAATAGAACATCCGTGTTTAGTCTGTCTGCAGGGTTACTTCCATTCCATGATTTTGGGCTCAACGGTGAGCTTGTGAATGAGGAATCAGACCTTTTATCATTAAACAAAGAAAATAAATGTCTTTGTCAAAGGATTTAGGGCTTCATTACTGGTCCTTGTTTTGTTACCAAATGCAAATGATTCTGTACTGAGATATCCTTGGTTATGATTGCTACAGCACCTCACTACATATTAAAGTTCTCTTCCTGCACATATACAACATGGATGACTTTGTCTCCATAAGGATAAGCTTGATTCAGTAAAGTAACAATCCCTGCCATTGTGAATCAGCATGTATGATCTGAAGGTGATTTTTAACTTTTGTGAAAGCAGGCTGAAAATTTATTTGGATTGTAAGCTCCTATCTGGGGCTGGACCCTCCCATGCTGTAATTTTATTGACCGTAAAGCAGGATCAAAATATCTTGATCATAAAGAGGCACTATTTTTGAGCTCTATTTTGATCATTTAATAAAGCATATACTAATTGAAAGCAGTATGAAGCTGTGCAAAGACCAGTAGAATTCTGTTCTCTAGAAAAGTGGATTATTCTAATTGATGTAGGCACCAGCTCGAGAAAGTAGTGACCCTTAGTTGGTCCTCCTCAGGAGCAGCTCAGAGAGGTGTTGCAACTAAGAAGCAACCAGACTGTACTGGTTGATCAAATGATCACCTACCCCTGCCAGCTCATAATACGACAGTTCTGGTTTATGGGAATTTTAAGGTGAAGTCATAAGATCACATGTAGTTGGCATATGAGCCATGTTCCCTAATCCCTCCCTGCTACTGGTCTGCTGACTCTGGATTTGGAAGCGTGTGTGTGTATGTGTATGTGTATTTTTTCATCATATTCTTCCATTGTTTTTGGAGATTCCTTCCTTTTAAGTTTTAGTTTTCCAGCTGGCCTCTTGACAGACCATCTTAGCTACAATGACTTAGACAATACAGTTCTATCAATACATTGCTGTGGATTAATTTGAAGTCTGCTTTACAACATTATCTGTTCCAGATACTTTCAGATATAACAGTGAATACACCAGTTAGATAAAAGTTCTGCTCAGATTTTCCTCATGTATCATTTTATTTTATTAGAAATATTAGAAAAAAATGTGACAAGATGTATAGGATAATATTTAACACTGGGGAATCAAAGCAGATGACTTTTACGTTAAACAATGAGTGCCAGTACATCAGCAAAAATTTAGGGGACAAAAAATATATCATTTATACTTGCGGTGAGTGGGTGCTATTCAGTCCCTTTCAGCTAAATTAAAGAGATTGTGCTTGAATCATTGATTTTCCAGTCGGCTGAAGAAATAACATAGCTTTAGATTAGGCAAATTTAATTTGTTGAGAAATTTTAACTGAAGGAAATAATCAGTTTTGGTTGAAATAAACATTTCTTGTTGTCTTGGAGCATTTCTAAAAATAAGAAAATGAAGTGCCACTCTTAAAATCAATCACTGTGTAGTCAGTTCAGGGAGACCACCATAAATTTAATCCAAGTGAATTTAATGAAAGCACTGTGAATTTTTCAAGGGATGCTCACTTACACTGAGTTTGTAACCAACCTTCTAAAAAAATAATGTTGAAAGTGGTGATATGAATGGTTTAAGCAAGTGAGAGGATTAAAATAACACTGGCTTTAACTCTTGTTTATAACTCTCAAAATGTCAGGTCAACCAAGAGCATTTGTTTTTGAGAGAAGTCTTGTAAACAATGTTTCTTTCCATAGCTCAGTAATTTGGATCCAATGCAAACTAACGAGTTTGTAAAACTGATATTCCTCATTTGTTTAAGTATCTGAAAAAGAATTTCTGAACCGATAATTACTAAAACTGAAGTACTGATTTGCCTTAGCAAAAATACACTGAAGGTACAATTTTCAGTACAAGAAGAAAACAACAGCTGCTCAGCAACTGAGGGACTAGTTAGAAGGCAAACTAAGCACCCATGAGAGAGGCAGCAGCATGGGAGCACTTGAGTGAACTCCAGCCTGCAGTACAGGGGAAAGCTGTGTGTGCAGCAAGAAGGAAACAGTTCTTGTTTCAACACCTGTGAACAAGTCATTTTGTGAAGAAGGAGATGTGGCAAGGCCTTGTGCTCTTGCTGTTTGCCCGTCTGCAAACGTGAGAATAAAATGTTCCACTCTGGTTAGCTCCTTAGACCACCTGGTGTTTAGGTGCTGCTCCAAATAGTTCACTCATGCAGTTCAGAAAAATAATAGGGGAAACCAGAGCATGGCACAAACTGACTGCGGCTAAAATTTATCACCTGGTTTTGTTACCCTGCTGACCTTCATTATAAGGCTAAGGAAACAGTGCACAGTCTAACAGCTACGTAACTGAACTCTAGTAAATAAACTGTTATTTGCTGCAACTGTAATACTTATGAAACTTGCTGCTTCTTTGAATTCAAGGAAGTTGGAGTGTGGGAGTTGTCATTTTTTTAGAACTTAGAGGAACACCCCAGGCAGCCATGAAAGTTAAGTACACTTTTATGAAACTGGTCACACAATTTAGGGAAGGCAGTTGGCCCACAGCAACAGAAATTGCATGAGAACAGCCAAGTTCAGTTCAGACTTCAGTGTGCAAATTGTCTGAGCATCCTCTAGGTTAGAATGCGGCTTGCTGCCACTGTGACAAAAGACCAATCAAAATTACAAATGCAATTGTAGATTTCCTGCACAAGTATCAGTCAGGATGTATTCTCTTTGTTCTTTTTTTTTTTTTTTTTTTTTTTTTTTTTTTTTTTTTTTTTTTTTTGAGTAGCCATTTAAATTTTCAAATGAATGTGAGCTGTAACATTATGTATGTTATAAATCAGATGCTATGATACTATGGTACAAAGTGTTCTTTCCATTCACCACTACAAGGGAGCAGCAGTATCTGCCAACCAAGGATTAAAAATCTCTATAAACAAACATATTAATCTTATTGTTTTCACAATAAGTTAAGTTGTTGCAGAGGAGCTGACTATTACAGGAATAGTTCTCTTGTTCTGGGGAACATGTCCCCAAAGAGTCATCTGCTCAACAGGGAATAAAGAGCTTCTCCCAAAGTAGCAAAGCACAAAGAGAAAGGAACAGCAGGGAAAGCAGACATTTTCCACTGAATTTAAACTGCAGTGTCACCAAAATCAGGACCTCTAAGTGCACTGCAGGAACACATTGCTCATTTTTTATGTCCCCAAGATTCATAAGAATCTCTTAAACATAATTAGTATTCCTTTTCTGAAGTCCAGTATGTTCTCCACAGGAGCTTGAAGTGTGTTAATTTTAGATCTGCATGTCTTGCTGTTTTATAAACTTGTCCTCCATATGTTATAACATTCACATTCACAGTACATTGCTAGTGTCATTTTCCCATTTTCTTTTGAGCTTTATGGTATATTGGGGTTTGCACTTAATAACTAGTTATGTGCTGAGGGGGATTGATGTGGTTTATGTTTTATGAGTTTCAGTGGATTATTAAGGATGAATTCATGTGGGGGTGGATGAGTGCTTCCATCTATATATATATTTAATTTTTCTTGCTTTAGGGTTCTTTACAGACTGCAGTTGTAAAACCTGGGAAGAATTCATCATAGTTTCACTGATGGTGAATTTGGCTCACAGTTCCTGTCTGAATTTTCTCTCTGCTAAGATGTGCAGATCTTAAAATACAGTGCATTCATTTTCTGAATATAGGCTCTTTTTAATCTAGTATTTTCTCAGTTACCTTTTTTTGTTCATTTGTTTGTTTAACTCTTGGTTTTTGTTTTGCTTATTTTAGAAATAGTTCTCTTTCCTTTGTATTGTACTGGAGCTCTACAGAGAATACTGCTGACACACTGGAAGGTCTGCAAGCAATCTCACCAGTACTTCCTGTAGAATTAGGGTCATTTTGAAGTCCATAATAACTGTAGTGACACTAAATAAAGACTTGTAGCATTTTCAGGAACTGTATTACTTGTATTGATGACATTGAAGCAGTGAGACCCCTTCTCTCTATTGTGAAAGAAAACAAGAACACTGTGCAAATAACAGGATTCATTGGCATTTAAAATCTTAATGCATTTTAAGTTATACATAATTAACTTTCTAAGGCAAAAGTTTAAGGCATTGCTACTTCTGAGGCCTCAGAGAAAACTGTGATTAGGATTAAGTAAATCTTTATGCAAAGCCAAACCCCTCTAAGGTCCTGGGACAAATTTTCAAAGGAACTTCCTTGCTAGCAATAGAAAGGTGCAAGCAGGACATTTGTGCGAGCTTTCTCTAGCTAGCAGGAACACCAACTAAATTGAAGAAGAATCAGCAAGGTGTCACTATGCACCTGCAAGATGAATATGGAGCCAGGTATCCTGGAGGAATTAGTTTCCTTAATACCAGTACTCGCAGAATCTCACCACAGTACTTCACTGTGCTAAACCAGCAGTGCTGTGCTACACTGACACATTCATTTTGCTGTACAGACTTTATATGACATGTCAAGAGATGAAGGATTGATACTGCCAACAGCAGACACATTCTTTTACTGTTCACCAGCCCTGAAGTGGAAATTTCTTGCTCCAGCCCTTTTCGTAGTCTGTTACCTTAATACAGCTAGACAGGCTGGGCTGCAGCTTTACCCTTCAAAGACTAATTTCAGCAGATGGATCCCCATGTGGCCAGTGAACCTAGACGAAAATTGTTACTAATAAAGCAAACCCTGTAAAATTCACCCTTTTCCTGTTTCAATACATTGCTGTAAGTTCACTTTCCACAACATACACTTAGGAAATATTGCCACAAGCCAATGCATTACAGCTTATTTTATTATTGAAAGCTCATTGAAAAAAGCTGTTAGACACAGTCCAAACCATTACAAAATGCTACTGAATTATTTTCTTAAATTGGAGCAGGCTCACAGTATATTTTATTGCAGACGATCCAGTAACTCATACAGAAAACCTATCACCAACATTTTCCTTTTACATTAGAACTACTTTTTAAAAATTATTTTTAACGAATAGAGAAAAATTGGAGTTTCAAGAAATTAAAGACAAAAACTGTATTCAAACACATATAGTAATTAATACTTGAAGTTTCATGAACAGGAGTCTTCTGAAGCTATAAGATATATTAAATAGCGTGTTTCTTTTTCTCTACAATATAAATAAAAATGTAGCCCAAAATATTTGGCTCAACAAAACTCGATTGATTAAAAATTGCTTTGGATGAGAATATCACTTTATATTAAAGAAGAAACTTCAGTTATTGCTTTAGTATATCTAATGTGAAGTGGTTCACAGATAAATGAGTTTGTCTTTCTAGTAATTAATGTTTTCAGCTTCTGCAGTCCATTTTCTATCTGCTTAACTTTTTGTGAGTCTCAGGTCATTTTACCTTCAAATGGACAATCTGATTTCTTAAACAGAGAAAGCAACGATCTGCCATTATGAGCTTTTCATAGGCTTCTTCTCTAATTCTTAGTTACTGAATAAAAGACAAAAAGAATAAATAAGGTAAAGAAAACACAAAAAGGAAAATCTTGAAAGACAGCAATGACAGTGACTACCATATGGCTGAAAAGTTTTTATTTCTGTAAGAAATTATGAGCTGATCTGGGATAGAAATCAAATTCACAATAATGTATTTTATCTGTTCCCTTCAGTGCATTTGCTTTCATGTTTACAATAATGATTGTATGGCTTACCAGCAACAGTTTATATTTGCCAACAACAATCACATAAGAGCAACTGGATTATTTCAGTTTTATCTTATGATTAAATACAAGATATCTGTGGCATCTTTTTGGTAATGAGTATGTCACATGATGCCTCTATTATTACATGGAAAAAAATGTAAAGTGTCATCCTTCACTGTAGTTCTGCAGAAAGTTTTCATTCATAACTATGCAATATTGTTGAAATAAAGAGAAAGTCTGGGCATGTCTTTCAACACAAATTTCTTTGCTTGTGGTAATGCTTTTCACACATAATAAGTAACTACGCTTGGTGGACTTTCTCCATGATTACTGTGGCTTTAGGTGCTATTGCTGTGAGTTTGCTCAAATTCCTTCCTGTTACACTTCCGTCAAATTCTTTCCCCATTACACTTCTGGTGAACATTAACATATTACTCTTTGAACTCTTGTATTTACTTAGTCATTTACTCTCTCTCTCTCTCCAGAACCAGACCAGAAAGGCTTTTTTTCAATTTAATTTATTTGCAAGCTAAATTCCATAGAACTTCATGTGCATTCCCAGCATTTCACAGAGGTCTGCACTCCTTTGCAGAAAATGGGAGGTTCCTCAAGCTCTAACCACTATTTATACTGTGTATTATTTACAAGAATATCTATCATCCCAGATGTCTGAAATATGGGGCATACACAAAACTATGAGGGCGTCTAAATGAGCTGGTATAGACTATACACAAACACTAATGAAATACTGGATTGATGATATGTCCATGCTGCCAATTAGTGGGACGAAAAGGTTTGACAGATAGATTAAATGTGCTTTGATTTCAAAACAGTTTCTGTTAAACCAAATATAAAAAGAACTTTTCAAAACACTACAGATTTCAGCCATCTATTATCTCCCCAGTGATTATCAAGTAAAGGATTTCTGTGTATATTTTACGTCTTGTTGCCCAAAATATTAATTAAGTGCATTTACTTATGATTCTCTCATTGCCTTGACAGCAACTGAAAGTATTATATAAGGAATGTGCAATTCAATTGCTAACTCTTAAGTACCAGTGGATTTTTTAGCAGTAATGTGGGAAGAAAAATTTGTCCTACTAGCCTGATGGTTGATATTAAACACATTTCTGAAACTTTTTCTGTTTTGATGTTTACATATCAGAGTTTTCCTAAGTTATGAAAATTCATAAATTATGAAAATTCATCATAAATTTTTCATTATGTTTGGTTTTTGCATCCCTTGGCTGGGTTTTCAAATGGTCACCAGTTGAATTAATGCATATATAAAAATGAAAAATAACAACATTCAACTTCAGAAATGAAATGTGAGACAATTAAATCTTACTCAAATAAGAAGCTTTTGACAAGGAGATTTAACCCTAACTAATGCTATTTTTTTAAACATTTCTTATTTTCTCAGTCTCCCCAGAAGTATCCGTTAAGAGTCTTCAGAATTACCTGATCAAGGAAAGTTGGTAATGTTCAAATTCAGATATCAGTTGTCCTAGTTTAAAATGCTGCTTCACTTACAGGAAAGTTGCTCATTTTTTTATTCTACTTTTATATTTAAAGTATGCCAGGCCTTAAATAAAAATTTGCAAAGGTGAATGCGGAAAATCTTTCCACTTCCTTGGACAATTACCCAATTAGTCAAATTAGGCAAGTCTGAGATTAGGATGAGTCTGAGATTTCAAGAGCAAAAATAATCAATCTTCTATTTTTTTTCCATTTTTTTTCCATCTTGGAAACATGTTTTTGTGGGTAAACCACAGTCTCTCAAAAAATGGTGGAGATTAAGGGATAAATTGCTAAGAAATTTAGTGAAACCTCTTTCTCATAGAAATATATTAAATCAAGATTTTAAACCTTGAATTATTTATGTTTTCTCAATATCTCTAACTCTTGGATCTCATATTCCTTGCTACTCGATCTCCTTATAATTATATTTATGTATCCCTGTTACAATCCAGTTTAGACCCAGAAGAGCAAAGAAAGCTAAGTTTCTGTGCATAAACCAGAAAGAACTTAGAAGGTTCAAAATATTCCCAGAAATGAGATTAAAACCAAACGAGATTAAACATTGATGCCAAAAAATTGATGTATTTTATTTAATAGTAGAGAGGCAAAGAGAAGGAAAGAGAAAAGAAAAAGAAAGAAAGAAAGAAAGAAAGAAAGAAAGAAAGAAAGAAAGAGAGAGAGAGAGAGAGA